>PVKC010052484.1:0-10265 GCA_004027635.1 Crocidura indochinensis
CCAAAAAAAAAAAAAAAAAAAAAGACCTGGAAGAGTCCTTGCTTTGCATGTGGGAAGCCCTTGTTTCAAGTCCCTAAATTGGACTTGAATTCCAATTCAAGGGTGTGGAGGGAAGAAGAGAAGAATGCTCTTAGATCACAGTTCTTTCAAAGGGCAATGTCACTGGTAATAATAAAATACATAGGGAAGCAATACAAACACTAGCCAAAGCAGAGAAATATCTTGAAAGCCCATTAGTTGCTGAATTGGAGAACTTAAGTAGTAGTTCTAGAGAAGAGACTGAGCTGTTGACCAACTTCTATTAAAGGAGGCCCCTAGCAACTTGTATAGTCACAGTAGGAGGGATGTGAATTCCAGCCTAAGGCAATGCCCTTTGACTGCTTTTTATGCAAAGCTTGTGTCAGTGAAGTGAGCCATGCAAGATATTGTGATTAAGCATGCCAAAATTATGCATGTCATTGTTCATTACATTGAATGGATTCTATTTTTCCATTTATATTTTTTTATTTTATTCAATTACAATGAGATCCAGGAAGAAAAAAGTTGTTGAGAGTTGAGTTTCAGTCATATGATGTTCCGACACTCATTCCTTCGCCAGTGTTCATATTTTAAAACATTTTTAAGCCAATTTTATTGAGGGACTGTGACTGACAATACCGGCAATTATACTTTTCATGCATATATCAGACCAACAACACATCTATCACCAGAGAGCCTGCTTCTCCCAGAGTGTCCCAGAATGCCTTCCAACCCATGTAAGTTCAGCTCTATTGACAAACCTTCCAGTTCCCATTATTTGACAATCTGTTTCTCCCTCATTGCGTTTTGAATGCACTCTATTTTGTTTGTCTGTTTGGAAGCCACACCCAACAGTGCTCAGGAGTTACTCCTAGATCTTCACTTAGGAATTAATTACTCCTGGTCAGTTCAGGCACCACATAGAATCCAGCCCCAAAGGCTTTCTATTTTTTTTTTTTTTTTTGGTTTTTGGGTCACACCCGACAGTGCTCAGGGGTTACTCCTGGCTCCATGCTCAGAAATTGCTCCTGGCAGGCACGGGGGACCATATGGGGCACCGGGATTCAAATCGATGACCTTTTGCATGAAAGGCAAACGCCTTACCTCCATGCTATCTCCCAGGCCCCGGCTTTCTATTTTTTTAATAAAGCAATATTCAAAGCATACTCCTTACTCATTTTATTATTGGCTGTGTTCATATAGATCCTTATGTCTGGTGTATAATGTGTACAATGGTGCATATGTATATCTAAAAATAATGTATACCCCCTTCCTGCCAATCACACCTGCTGCCTCCATCACCCAGAATCATTGTTTTCCCAATAGCCGTGCCTCATCACCCCCTCTATGATTCACTTTGAGGACACCAATATGATCAAACTTCAAGAACACACAATTGAACAGAATGAAGAGCTAACAACAAGAGCTTACTAAACCTTCTGCCTTTGCATTAATGATTTAATTTGAGATACAATCGTTTTCGCAAATGTGCTTGCTACTGTGTTTTTCTTTTTTTCTTTCATTTTTATTTCTAATTTTAAAACTTTCCTCTCACACGGACTGTATAGAAAAAGGAGGTACAGTAAACGCACCCTATATACACTTCAACTCAGACCCTTGCCTGGTCTGGATTGGAAATTGGGGACAAAAAAAAAAACTTTCCTCTTTCTTTTTTATTTTTTTGTTTCCTTTTTAATAACTTTGTTTTCACTTATCTGGGAAAATGTAGTATGTTCAACTATATCAACTATGTGTGCATTTTCTTTCAATAAAGTTAAAAAATACTTTAGGAGAATGTGGTTCAGGAGGTGACAGGGTAATAGGGTATTTGTAACACCCTATTTACTGACATAAAGTTGCTTGGTTGTTGCTGGATATTGGCCATGTAGAATTAAATAATAAAAAGGCTCTTTGGGGGGGCCGGGTGGTGGTGCTGGAGCTAAGGCGCCTGCGCTAACCTAGGACGGACCGTGGTTCGATCCTCCGGTTCCCCATATGATCCCCCGTGCCTGCCAGGAGCGACTTCTGAGCGAATAGCCAGGAGTAACCCCTGAGCATCACCGGGTGTGGTCAAAAACCAAAAAAGAAAGAAAAAAAAAGGCTCTTTGGTTGGGCTTGGATGGTGATGGGATGAATGGAGGGGCCTTTCCCTGCAGTCCCAGGCCACATGGCTCCAATCCCCTCCAGCTGGTGGGTAACTGGGTTCAGGAGAATGGAGGGTAGAAAACTCACTCACAGGCTTCAAGGTAGATCATCTTTATTCCAGGCCCTGGCCAACATGTGTGGCCTATCATAACCATTTATGCTGGATCCTTATTCAGCCCTGCATTCTAACTTGTATTTCAGCCATTTCTCCTCCTGTTCCTTCTCCCACTTCATTCATGCAAATTCCCCTTTTTGCCCCTCAGGCCAAACCTTTTGTAACCTCCCCAAGACCTCTCCCAGAAATGGGAGGGTCTTTCTTGTAGGTAAGGTAATACGAAGAATGAGGGGTGGGGTTACAGGCCACTCTGAATGTATTTATAGCACCAAGAAGGGACCAAAGTTTTCATCACAAAGACCCTTGTACCTAGGAATCTCATTGACATTGAATCTCTTTGAAATAGGTTGGGATGTTTAGTCATTTATATGATAGAGGCTATAGGGTCTGTGTCAGGCAATTTGGGCTTCTGGCAGTATGTAGGGAGTACGTTTCCATGATTTTGGTTTCTTATCTCCATCACATTGTACAGTCATAGCTCATGGCAATTATTTTTCCTCTTCTACCTTTTTAAATTAAAAAACTGCCCTCCATGTGCCCCACACATACATACTTAAGGATGGTGAAAGAGTAGATACAAACTCTTTCCTAATTGGAACCAAAGCAACAGCACAGCAGGTAGGGAGTTTGCCTTGCACGAGGCTGATATGGGTTCCATCCCCAGCATCCCATATGGTCCCTCAAGCCTCCAAGCCAGGTGTAATTTATGAGCACAGTGCCAGGAGTAACCCTGAGCACTGCCAAATGTAGCAAAAAAATAGTTTCTGATTGAATGGGAAAAATAGACTCACAGCTTCCACGGACAATTAAGAGGTTGATTCAGAATAAGTGAGAGACTTCGTGTGTGTCTGTGTATGTATATTTTCATGTATGTGCATGCACATATGTTGAGTGTGAGATGGGCCAGTAGCCCAGATGGTCAAAGTGAAAAGAGAAATCAAGAATTAGGAATCAGTAGTCTAGAAACCTCCTAACTCTTCAAGCATCCTTGCAGCCAATCCAAAATCCAATAAGGTTCTGCCATTTGAGTTGCACACTTTCCCCAAAATCTCCACCACTTCTCAGCCTGCCCTGCTGTGGATTTTTCTAAACTATTCAATTTCCAAGTCTGAGAAACTGGACACATAAGAAGTTCACTGGATTTAACCATAGGAACAAGTGTAAAATAACACATAGGAATTTTGTTTCAGGTCAATAAAAGAACATTTGGAAATATTTGGTACCAAGAGTTTTGAAAACTATTTCTTCAGATTTTAGAGCACTGTCACCAGGCTATACCTCTACATGAAAACTCAGGGGTAGTCTCTGTGTCTAATTTAAAAGCAAACATGCTCAGATGGTGTGTGTTGTTAGTATAACCCAACACAAATAATTTTGGTTGCTAATTCATAGCTCTCAAAACTAGAGAACCATTAAATAAAATCCCCAACTGAGTTATATCTCTAAATGTTTTAAATCTTTACCTTACTTTCTTAATTTAAAAAACCTATTTTTGGAGGACAGAGTGGTAACACGATGTGTTTTCCTTGCATGTGGCCAACTTAGGTTCTATCCCCAGCATCCCACATGGTCCACTGAACACTACCAGAAGTGACCCCAGAGCACAGAGCCAGTAATAACTCCTGAGCACCACCAGTCATGAACCAAAACCAAAAAATATCTATAATTTTTAGTATCCAAAGATAAAGAAGTGATTTCTGTTCTCTGCAAAGACTCTCTAAAGAGTATAATCATCCTCTACGAAGAATTAGGAAACTGAAGTCAAGAAGTTCGGCATGTCACCTAATCAAGAAAAGACGAATATGCAAACCACAGAGCCAGCCACACTGAAAGCAATAGGTCCAAACTTCAACAATTAAACTTAAAAATGTTCCACTGGGGCCAGGTGGTGGCGCTGGAGCAAGGTGCCTGCCTTGCCTGCGCTAGCCTAAGACAGACTGCGGTTCGATCCCCCGGTTTTCCATATGGTCCCCCAAGCCAGGAGCGACTTCTGAGTGCATAGCCAGGAGTAACCCCTGAGCATCACCAGGTGTGTCCCAAAAACAAAACAAACAAACAAAATAAGTTCCACCAAGGGGGTCGGAGAGATAGCATGGAGGCAGAGCATTTGCCTTGCATGCAGAAGGATGGTGGTTCGAATCCCACATCCCATATGGTCCCCCAAGCTCCAGGAGCAATTTCTGAGCATAGAGTGAGGAGTAACCCCTGAGCGCAGCCAGGTGTGACCCCAAAAAATATTCCACCACATGAGTGGGTGGGAACCTGGAAATCCTGGGACAGGGAAGAAGACACTGGTGGTGGTATTGGTGCTGGGATTGAATATGTCTAAAATCCAGCTATAAATTTACTTTGTCAATCTTAATAAAATCTTTGTCAAACTTAATTTTTTTAAGTTTTGATTTAACAAAAGAGAGGAAAGATATAACTGAAATTTGAACTCAGGGCATCTGATTTCTCAATCCAATAATCTAAAAAAAGGATGTTCAACTATCTTACACACCCTACTGAGTTATGTTGAACAAGGGCTGGAACTGACAGAGAAGAACTGTGTGCTGGAAATATGAAGAAATGGGAAGGGCATCTATGGATTTTCCTAGGTAAATTCAATCTCCTCTTATTCAAATAAGAGATTATAAGTTATATAATCAAACCCACATCCACACCCCATAAAGAATTACTTATCTTATATCCAGAAAATTTTAATCCCAGGGTATTCAGATTTCTGCACACCTGATTTTTCAGGATGTATTTAGGCAGAATCTGGTGCCCTAGCCACAGCCCCTTCATTTGGCATGATGGAGCTGGGAGGGGCCTTCACCATCTTTCTGGCACTCTGCTTGTCTTGCTTGATCATTCTCATTGCCTGGAAAAGAACCAGCAAGGGTGGAAAGCTGCCCCCTGGCCCAACACCAATACCCTTCCTGGGAAACATACTCCAAGTCAGTACAGATGCCACCTATCAATCTTTCATGAAGGTGAGTCTGGCTACTCTTTCCATAGCTAGAGAAAATGGGTGTATAGACAAATACATATGTAACTTTATGACTCCTAGACCACAGATTCTTAGAAATATGGACTTTGGGGACTGGGCGGTGGCGCTGGAGGTAAGGTGCCTGACTTGCCTGCGCTAGCCTAGGACGGACCGCGGTTCGATCCCCCGGTTTCCCATATGGTCCCCCAAGCCAGGAGCGACTTCTGAGCGCATAGCCAGGAGTAACCCCTGAGCATCACCGGGTGTGACCCAAAAACCAAAAAAAAAAAAAAAATAGACTTTGGAAAACTGAGGGGTTCTGAGATTCCAGAATCTTGACCTCTTCAGAACTCAAATAGGAACTCAGATAGGGTTTATGCACTGGAACTGCAGACCCTCATAATCCAAGGACTTCGGGATCACAATATCTTGTATATCCTTATGGGGGTACCGTGGTGTTGCACACCTAAATGTGATCAGGGCTTACTTCTGGCTCTATGCTCATGAATCACCTTGGAAATGTTTAGGAACTGGATGTGGTACCAGGGATTGATCCAGAGTCAGTCTCATACCAAATACCAAAACCCTATACTCTCTTCTGCTCTGGGCCTTGTATTTTTAATCACATGAACCCTTGTGTTTTGGTTGTTATAGAAGTTTAAGAACTTCTATAGTGGGTAAGACTTGCATTTGGCTAACCTAAATTTGATCTCTAACATCCTATATGATCCCCTGAGCCCACTAGGAGTGATTCCTGGCTGCAGAGCCAAGAGTAATCCCTGAGCACGGCCAGGTATGGTCCCAAAATACACCAAAATCAAAGAAGTTTGAGACTTGGTATTATGACATAAGAGGAGTCTAGAAGTGTAGTGTTTCATAGAGAAACATACATCCTTGATTCATCTAATCAATGTTCATCATTTTACATAACTAAATTAAGATGAGTTCAGTTCTAGAATTCTTGCCAAGGATCACAGAAGTTAAGGTGATGGGGCCTTTTTCTAAGTAGACTTCACATCAACTTCATCTGTTATTTTCACATTTGTATTCCCTTGAAATCACCCCCTAAAATTTTGGGAGATCAAAACTTGGTGCCCCAAAAAAATCCCCTGTTCTTCTATCTTGCTTCTTCCTTAGCTCAGGGAGAAATATGGCTCAGTCTTCACCGTATATATGGGACCCCGTCCAGTAGTTGTCTTATGTGGTCATGAAGCAGTGAAAGAGGCCCTTGTAGACAAAGCAGATGACTTCAGTGGCCGCGGAGAACTAGCTTCAATAGAGCGAAACTTCCAAGGCTATGGTAGGTAACAACAGCAACATAGAAAACAAAGTGATGATAATGTACTTCCCCAGTTCTCCGATAAGTACTATACTTGCTTTGCTCACATGAACTCTTCTGTGAAAGCTTTTAATGCTTTTTAAACAATTATTAATTGTTTAAATATGGAAACTGAGTATGAGAGAAACTTTGTAATATCACAAGGTTACTATTACCCTAAATCATATGATTCTATTGTGCTCTTGCAGTATTACTTTTGCATATCTTGATGGATAAGCTCCACTTTTTGTTTCCCACTAAAAACATTAATCTTATTATCTTAGACTCAGCCACATCTCCAATTCATTTGTCTACCTTTTCATTTTAGGAAAGTGTCTTTTTAGCATTAATTTTATAACCACCTAAATACTCACATGTTTCCATCCAGGAAACTTCATACCATTCTTTCTCTATGTCCGTCCATCTATCCCTTTTCCTTTCCTCTTATCTAGATACAGACATAGAGTCACCAAAAACTCATCATTAATCTCTCCATCTAATTTATCTGTCTACCTATCAATTCATTTCCCATTTACTTATCTATCCATCATTTCATTCATCAGTTTATTAAGTCTTCTATTATTCACCTATCTATTATTATTTGGAAAGAGGTTTGGACCACATCCAACTGAGCCCAGAGTTTACTCCTGACTCTGTGTTCAGAGATCAATCCTGATGGTGCTTAATGAATGATATGTGGTGCTAAGTATGAATATGGGGTCTGCTATATACAAGACCTCATCCTTCCTGTTTTAGCTGTCCTGCTCCACCCATAGTCTCTCATCCAACTATCCTTTTAACCATTTATTTATTTACCTCAAACAATCCTTAAATCATCCTTCACCCAGGCTCTTTCTTACCCACAAATTATCAACCATCCTAGTCAGAAGCTCTTTCTTGCTTAAGTCACCAAAAAAATTTCATTGCATCTCTAACATTAATTTATAAATATATTAGTAACAAATGTCTGCATGTTTCTACTAAATTAACTCTTTGTATAGATGTATGATAGACAGGTAGGAGTAACTGTGTACAAATTTATGTATGTTTGAAGAACCAGTTGAACTATAAAAAATAAAAGTAACTCCTAACTTGAAGGATAGTTTTATGTCTTTGACCTTTCTCCACATTTTATGGTTATATCTATTTATACATTTCCAGGGATCAATCAAATGAGAAAATTGTTGGATTTCTACCAATCATGTCTAACCTAATTGTCTTTCTTCCAGATTAGTCCTGGACTGTATTTTGATAGTTTCATAGGGAGATGCCTATGCAGGGAGAGACCCTGCTTCAAAATTGAGGGTTGGGAGTTTTGCTGAGAGCCTGTTTGCAGAGTTAGAATCAGGCTTCAGCCTCTTGTTTAGCACTAAATTGGGCACAAGAAGGTCTGGAGAGAAGGAGTTTGACCTGAGATTCTTGCAGGTGTTGCTTTGGCTAATGGAGAACGGTGGAGGATTCTCCGGCGCTTCTCACTGACCATTCTTCGGGACTTTGGTATGGGAAAGCGGAGCATTGAAGAGCGAATCCAAGAGGAGGCTGGCTTCTTACTAGAAGAATTCCGAAAGACCAAAGGTATGGGTGGACACTTGGAGTTGGGCTTAAAGATGACAATGTGGTTATAGATTGTGTAGTACTAAGAATATGAACCTAAAAATGAGAAAATACTAAAATAAAAGAATATTGAATAGATTAAAGAGTGATCAAGGTTTCTCATCAGGGTTTATGCTAAAAACGAATGTGGAGGAATCTTGAAGACCATTTGTTCAGAAACTTTAATCAAAAGATACTAGAAAGATTTGTGAGTTCCTGATGCCATATACTAACTCTGGCAGTATGTGTCCATGGTTTTTTTTCTAGTGAAAAAGATAAAAAATTATTATATATTTTCACTCACATTTGTGGTTTAAAATAACAAAGAGTGGTGAGTGCAGTTAGAGAAATAACTATACTACCAATTACCATGACAATGTTAATTAGTAAGAGAAGTAGAATGCCTTTCTGGAATATAGATGGGGTTGGGGAGGAGGGTAATGGGTGGCACTGATGTGGGGATGTTGCACTGGTGAAGGGGAGTGTTCTTTTTATGACTGAAACCCAACTACAAACATGTTTTTTTTTGTTTTTGTTTTTGCTTTTTTTTTTTTTTTTTTTTTTTTTTTTTTTTTTTTTTGGTTTTTGGGCCACACCCAGTGACGCTCAGGGGTTACTCCTGGCTATTCGCTCAGAAGTCGCTCCTGGCAGGCATGGGGGACCCTAGGGGGAACCGGGGGATCGAACTGCAGTCCATCCGTCCTAGGTTAGTGCAGGCAAGGCAGGCACCTTACCTCCGGCACCACCGCCCGGCCCCCTACAATCATGTTTTTAATCATGGTGCTTAAATAAAAATATTATATATTTAAAAACAAACATGGGGACCATAGAGCTAGTACAGTGGGTATGGAGCTTGCCTTGCACAGAGCCAACCCATGTTAGATCCCTATATGGTCCCTGCGTACCACCAGGAGTGAATTCTATGTGATACTCTGGGGGTATTCAGAATGGTATGAAGAGTCACAGGTAACCCTTGCGTATTTCCTAGTGAGGCCCAAAAACCAAAACAAACAAACAAAAATATCAGCTACATAATACCAAGTTTTACCATCTAAACCATTCTAAAGTTCATTAAAAAAATAAAGAAATTATTTATTCACATAATTAGAGAAAGAATATTTAGGGCTATTTCATTTGGCAAATGCAAGCACTTATTTTACTAATTTTTTGGAAGGAGATTGATAAAATCCAGTCATTCCTCAAAATTAAAAAGAAAATCACTACCTCTGGGGCAGGAGGGATAGCATGGAGGTAAGGCATTTGCATTTCATACAGAAGGATGGTGGCGCTGCTGGGTGTGACCCAAACACCAAAAAAAAAAAAAAAAAAAAAAAAAAAAAAAAAAAAAAAGGAAAAGAAAAAAGAAAGAAAGAAAAAGAAAATTACTTCCTCTTTTCCAAAGCTATCAATTTCCAATGTATATTTAAGTCTCAATCGCAAAATGTAATGATTACTATCCATCAGCCCTAATTGAGTGCTTTCTACATGGCAAGTATGCTAAGCATTCAGCATGAATAATTCTATGAAATCCTCATGGACCAATGAGCTGGTTATGAAGCCAACTCAATTATTAGGAGATTAAGATTGTCACATGAAAATGAGGTAACTGGCATGTGCATTAGGTCTTGGACCCAACACTCGTAAATTTGACAGGATGATTCCACATCTCAGGATCCTGATTACAGCCTGTAACATCATCAATTTCCCTCACCAGGGGCCCCCATTGAACCCACTTTCTTCCTGAGCCGCACCGTCTCCAATGTCATCAGTTCTGTGGTCTTCGGGAGCCGTTTTGACTATGAGGACAAGCAATTCCTGAAGCTGCTGAAGATGATTAATGAGAGTTTCATTGAGATGAGCACCTCCTGGGCGCAGGTCCCCACCAACCTCCCCTCCCACCAAATAGCTCCTATTACACCTGCCCAGAACTCACTAACTCCTTTCCACACCCCGGGGGAACTGCTGTCCCCATGCCCTGAGTCTTGAAAAAAAATCAAAAGATTCACCGAACTCTTAGCCCAGTTTAGATGCTGAATCCAATCCACAGGCTCCACACTTGGTTCATGAAGGGCTTTGGGGCTATTATAATACCCACCTGTGAAATA
>PVKC010052485.1:0-10266 GCA_004027635.1 Crocidura indochinensis
TGCTTTATTTATTTATTTATTTATTTATTTATTTATTTATTTATTTATTTATTTATTTAATCTTTTTTTCTCTTCTATTTTTTACCTCTCTCTCCAGGTTATTAATTTTCTTTTTCAAACAAAACCACATAACTTGGTGCCCGGGAGATAGCATGGAGGTAAGGCATTTGCCTTTCATGCAAAAGGTCATTGGTTCGAATCCCGGTGCCCCATATGGTCCCCCGTGCCTGCCAGGAGCAATTTCTGAGCATGGAGCCAGGAGTAACCCCTGAGCACTGCCGGGTTGGACCCAAAAAACCAAAAAACAAAACAAAACAAAAACAAAAAAAAACCCACATAACTTGAATTAACTATTCCCGCTTCCCAATTAGGGAGGAAAAAGGGGGTAACCAAGACCAAACAGGTGTAAGACCACTAAGTAGTAAGCTAGACACAAGGAGGACCACTTGCTTTAGCAATCCCGGGAGTTAGGGAAGAGGATATGGAAAGTAGGATGGGAATGGAGGTGGAGGGAGGACAATTTGGTGATGGGAGTTCCCCTGATTTTATGTTAATTTGTACCTAAAATATGATTGTCAACATATGTAAGCCAATATGATTAAAATAAAAATTATATATATAATAAAAAAAGAAAACAGGGTATTTGTGCTAATAAGTTCTATGACCATTTTATAGTTCTATGGTTGACCCATTGAAAATTAACCCTCTTCCTCAATTGCTTTCTCAAAGCTTCGGCATGTACATAGAAAGTGGTATTTTACCTTACTTTCTTTGTTTTTGTTTTTTTTTGTTTGTTTGTTTTATTTGGAGAAACACATGCTGTGCTCAGTGCTTATTCATTCTCTGCACTCAGATAGCACACCTGGTGATGTTTGGGGGATAATTCAGGATGTTGGAGATAGAAATGTATGTATCCAGCAAGTACAGTGTAAATGCCATAACTGCTGTAAGCCATCACCAGTATCATATCATTTTAATTAAAAAAATTACAAGGTAAAGAACCAGGAATTAGGGACAGAAACTAACCATATATGTTTTATAATAGTATTGTCATAATTTCCATAAATTATTATGAGCAGTATTTTATTTGTATTCAAATTTATATGAAATTTTCAGTATATAATGAAAATAGACATTTTATTTTTCTATACAAGGTACTAACCCTATGCATTTTCTCCCATCCTTGAAGATGGACACAGTTGAACTCATACTCTTTTCTTCACTTATCCTTTGTCCATTGAAAACACAAATAACAAAAAAAAATTTAATTTTCTGTCATTACTGGCAGATATTTTAGGGGAAAGGTTCAATGCTGATTGTTACATAATGCTGACGCATTATCAAGCTTTTTGAGTGCAATGCACACCTTTCAGTTGTTTGTGTCATTTCCCTGGTAAATTTTTGTGTCTTTTCTAGAAATAGTGCAAATAATTTTAAGCAGATATATTTTTAGGATTTAAATTCATATCTTACTTAAAAGAGGATGAACTTGGATATAGAGATAGGATACATTTGGAGCACAAAACTAAACCTAGTTAGATTCAGGGCACCCTATATGGTTCTCTGAGCCCTAATAGAAGTGATTCCTGAGCAAAGGACCAAGAAAAAGCCATAAACACTGTTAGGTGTGACCCAGAACACTGAGAGACAGAGACAAAGAGACAGAGAAAAATAAAGAAGGAAAAACCTTTGTGTGATCATATTATAGTAATTATATAAACTAGAGTACTTTAGAAAATATTGTCTCAACTTTGATTTTATTATTCATAGAAAAACATTTTTATGAAGGTTTAAATTATTGAACAAAAAGATAATGAAAGGGTTAAGGTAAATAACGTATATATTTGCTGACCTAGATTTCATGCCTAGAAATACATGTTCCCCTGACCACCAGATTGCAGATTTGAACACTAGGCATTTCTGAATATTTTAGGAGCCAAGTAACACTTTTATAGTTCTACAGGCCTAGCTGATGCAAGCTTACCACAAGAATCCCCCAGAAGTTGCTTGGATAGGACCTTTTCCCAACCATGAATAATATGATAAAAAAAAAGCTCTTAATAAAGTACAATGACATTAAAGAAAAATTCAAATATATATTTGATATCCTATAAAAAAAGATTTGCTTCCATTGTAATTTGTTTGGCTCATATTCAGCAACAGTCAATGGTCTTTTCTGATGAATTACTTAAAGGTTCCACTCAGAGATGCTCAGGAGACCATGTGGTGCTGTGAATCAAATCTAGCCCTCCTGCATTAAAACAATGTACACTGAGTTATCTCTCCAGTTCCATGAAAGGACATCTTACAGATTTCTAATTTAAGCTATGTTCATTAATTCACACTGCATTTTACAACTGGATTAGCAAGATCTTAAGAGGAAATAATTGAAAAATTGAGATGAATCAGCAGAAGGAAACTGGAAGCCAAAAGCAACACAAATTTAAAACATTGATGCTTGTGCAAATCCACTGTGGCTCAACTTAGTTAACAAAAATTATAGTGCTATACCAAGGTGTTAAATGAAAATGTAATTAATAAAATTTTTGGAAATGGTAATGAATTTTCCATTTTAAGAATATATTTTTTACATTTTAAGAATATATTATTTTAATATATCCCATCACATCTAGAAAGCTCTCTATAACCACAGCTGTTACATGATGAAATCCTATATTCATGTCACTTTATGCTTATCTTTCGATGTAACATCTTTTGATGTTAGTTAAATTTAGTATAACTTCTTATTTATAAACATTATTCAACAAACAGAGTAAAGCAAAATAATCAGCGCATTAGCATTGAAAATAAAGTCAATTAGAAAAGATTGCTTTATCCTTAAACACTATCAGGACAAAAATTAAAGATGAATTTTCCTTCCAGCTCAAAAAATAATCACAAAAATAGTTGCCCATAGCAAATGCAAATGTTTATTTAATTTTGAAGTCAACTATCTAAGATATTAATGGTATTAGTATGTTTTTGTTGTAATATTATAGGCTTAGAGTTACATCAAAATTAGAAATGGCAATTAAAATTTGAACAATTTAAAATGTTCACAATATCTCATTACAATATTTATAGATAATAGAATAATGTTATACAAACTGTAATGATTGAATATGAAATATATAATGAAAATAAAAATTTCATTTTCCCATTTAAAACTTTATTTAAACACTGATTTACAAAGATGTTAATGGTACAGTCATATCAGTATTCAATATTTCAATACCATAAGTGTTACCTTCCTTCCACCAATATCCCAAATTAGCCCACCACATTCTCAGCTTGTGCCCTTACCAGGTACAAAATAATTTGCTTTATATTGCTTGTTACAACATATAAGCACACGATAATATTTCTGAAGTTATTGCTTTGTTTAGTGCTATTTGAGCATTTTCTGCTATTGTTTTCACTAATTGAATTTAGTGGGCTTAGTAGGCTTCTACACAACTAATTTTCAGATCTAATTTTTTCTACTCATTTTGGCTTTTAGCATTGTGAATTTTGAAAATGTGCTATGGCCTCATACACATACATATGCTCCCACAGTGAATCATTAGTATGATTAAGCATCATAGCTTCTAGGGCCTGCCAGGTCTGATGCAACAATGACTTCTATCTGAAATTAATTTTGGGACAGGTCATTTATATTCAAGTGAAAGTAAGTGTAGGTCAATAGAATGCTGGGTCCTTCAATAGGCCAAATAGGAACTGGGCCATCCCAAGAAGGCTCCAATAATGTACTCCAGCCACCTGGCCTACCAGGATCTTCTAAGCAATGGCTTCTCTTCTAATTTATTATTTTAATCAACCAATTATTGATACTTCACTTGGTAATCACAGTGATAATAGGGAAGAAAAATTGAGGAAACTATTCAAACATAAGAAGGTACTTTTCTCAAAAGAAAAATAATTACTCTACAAGAATAAATGGACAATAGTGTTCACTTTACCTTTTGTACCTAAGAACTATAAAAAAAACATTAATTTTAACTATTTGAGAAGGCAAAACACACAAAAATTACTTGCCATCTAAATCCTAAGACTACTAAGATGAACATTATCAGGCAAGATTCAAATGTAACTTTTTTTTTTGTATTTTGGGCCACACCCTGTGATGCTCAGGGGTTACTCCTGACTATGGTTCAGAAATCGCTTATATCTTGGGGGACTATATGGGACACTGGATTTGAATCAAGGTCCATCTGGGTCAGGCTCGTGCAAGGCAAACGCCCTACTTTTGCACCGTAGCTCCAGGCCCTTAAATTTATTTTTCGAGTTTTAAAAGAGATAAAATTAAGTATATTTCTTAAGAAAATACTAAACCAAATGTAATATTAATGTTTTTCAATGTGTGGTTTTTCTAAAAGTATCAAGTTTTATGAGAAAAATATTGGATTATGGAGCTGAGAAAATGACTGATAAGTCATTACTGAATTCAATCAGTAACTTGATCAATGGTACAGTATTGTCCCTGATTACTGCTTGGTCTAGACCTGATGCATCCCAGATGAGAAGAGCCTGGGCAGCACTACATTGCTTTGCCAGACACCAAACACATCCTCTTTTAATGTAGACTTTTTATCATCAGCAGTACACCCTATTACACTGAGCAATGCTAGTAGCCCCTTCAAAAAACTAAAAAAGTAAAAGAGAATCAATTTAAGTTTGATTTTACCTAGTTTGAATTACTATTGAATGAAAAACAAAAGAACATTGAAATTTATGATAAGTAGGAATCGAACTATATATATAATTTATGAAATTTGCTGTAAACATGTCTTATTGTTTAAAACATATTAGGAATTTCTAAGCCAGATAGAAAAGTCTAAGAGTCGGAGGGCATGTCTTGCATCAGGGAGGTTTATTCTCTGTACCACATGGTACTCAGTGTCGGAGACACCACAGCACCAAGTTCTGAATAGATAGGGTACATTGATTTAAGCCCCAATGCAAACAAGAAACTTATATAGATATGCATTATTTACTTCAAAATATCCATATCAAACTATTAAACAAGCAAGATCGTCAAAAATATGGAGATAATCTTGATCAGGAACTATAAATTATATGAACTTGCTTTGCAATCAGGAAAAGATCTATAATTTACTTGGGATATCTTGAAATTTTTTTCCTTATGCCTGTCATTATATATTTACAAAGCAGGTGAAACATATTTTCTGAGTTTCTAAGTTAGTCTATGCTATTAGTAAATAAATAATAAATTTACAGAGCCTAGCTGCAAAGTTGGCTCTTCTTGAGACTAGAAATATTAATAATTAGAATTATTTTTTATTTTAGTAAGGGTTGGTTAATACAGTGAAAGTGGACAAATAAGATGTAAATAGATGTTGCTGTTTTTTATTATAGGAGTTTGTTGATATCGTTAGGGAGATTTGTCATTCTGAAATATGCGAATTATAAACTGGAGGCCCAAAAGAATCTGTGGTATAATTAAGCTTAGGACCAAAGGCCTTAGAAGCTTGTCATCACCAATTGAAATCTCAAAATCTGGGGCTGGAGAACTAAGGGAATGAATGATGAGGAAACAGGAAATATTGACTAGCCTAACCTATGAAGAAAGAGTTTTATTCTAGTCATCAACAGATTGGATGATGTCTGATGACCTAGTGTGGTGACTATATATATTCCATTTACTAAATAAATAATAAATCTTTTCCATAAATCTTTACTGATGCACCAAAAAAAAATGTATACCAGCTCTTGTGACATATATTAACTTGACAAGGTAACACTTGTGTCTTAACCATCACAAGTTTAAACATCCATAGTTCTGAAGATGATCATTAAAATACATGTTAAATACTAGAAAATTTCTATTTCTAAAATATATACTATAGAACTTGGAAGGTAGCTCAATGGAGTAGAGTTCAAGGAATGCAGGTAAGAGCATGGATTTGAGTGCTGGCACAGCATGATTTCAGGAACAACACTAAGAATAAATACTGAACAGCAAACCAGGTGGCTTTGGACCCCAAACAAAAAATGTATAGTGTAAAATAATTAACGCTGACTTTGAGAATCCAGATAAAAAGAAAACAAGAGATTTTCTGTATTTCTGAATGTGAATTAAGATGATGATTGCAGAGGTTGATTACATACAGAAAAAAAAATGTACTGTCTCAACTAGAAATAATTTATGGAAGAATTTTATCAATGTGACATTTCTAAAAGCTATTTTTGATAATATATGACAAATTTGGCAAACATTCTAGTTTCTTGTGTCTCTACAAAAGCTAAAAATGTGACATTAGCCGCCATTCAAGAGCATGTTTCTATGGAGACTAACATAGTTAATGTATATACACAGATTTCTAATAATCTAGATCTACAATTTTGAAGGCTTAAGCAAGCAAATAATTTCTGTACAAACTGAAATGTGTCAGGAATGTATTCAAAACACAGGAGCATGAGTCATTCATGCCTAAATGCTTTTCAAGAGCTTAGTATGCCGATATTATATCTTGTTGAGTAAAAGGAACATTAATATCTTTATAGGGGCCCGGGAAATAGCATGGAGGTAAGGCATTTGTCTTTCATGCAAAAGGTCATTGATTCGAATCCGGATGCCCCATATGGTCCCCCGTGCCTGCCAGGAGCAATTTCTGAGCATAGAGCCAGGAGTAACCCCTGAGGACTGCCGGGTGTGACCCAAAAACCA
This sequence comes from Crocidura indochinensis, assembly GCA_004027635.1. Classification (NCBI taxonomy): domain Eukaryota; kingdom Metazoa; phylum Chordata; class Mammalia; order Eulipotyphla; family Soricidae; genus Crocidura; species Crocidura indochinensis. The sequence goes on from PVKC010052485.1 coordinate 6,689, forward strand.
AAAAAAAAAAAAAAATCTTTGTAGATGATATATGCAGATGTCATTATTAAATTTTTTTAAAAATTAAGATTTTTATTTAAATATTTTTCTCTAAATGCTAGCTCATTCCATAGGAGCATAGAACATGAGTATATGTGATAAGGAAACATACATTATTTTTACCCTAAAAACATTCTGATTTTATTTAAGTACTTAGATATGTTCATGTGAAATCCAAAGATTAAACTCAGATATTTTAGAATATATTCCATGGGACAAAAATTATTTAAAACAAATGTTACATATTGGCTATTATTTCTTTAGGAGATCAAGAAAGTTGTAGGAAAATCTGCCATCAAATTGAAGTGTGCCAAGATTAATAATACAGAATAAATTACCTCTTCAATTTAATCTTAGGCTCCTAAATAATTTTTTCACTTCAGTGAAGAAGCTTAAAACAAATCTATTAGCATTTTGACAGATGTCAAGTTAGTACTTCACTGTCAAATATTGTTGCTTGACTTTTAATCTTTCTATTTCAAATTAAAATAGTTGGTGTTCTTGTAAAATAAAATTTATAAAAAGTATCTTATCTTAAAATAAAAACATTCACAATAACATGGTAGTTTTCTAACATTTTTCAAGATAGCAAACATCTTAATTATTATTATTATTATATTTAAATAATAAGTAATAATATCCCAAGTGATATTCTGTGGCCATACAGGATATTTTTTATTTGTTTGTTTTTCAGGCTATCAGGCTGGAAATTCAATAAAAGTGGATATAGGATATAGGATATAGGAATATAGTGGTGTTTGAATGCTATGCTGCCTTGGACTGCTCAGGCCACTGTGTTACTGCTTAGAGGTTTTTAAAAGAACACTCATCAGTATTTAAAGGTGTTCCCTATTATACCAAATGATGGTCATTTTTCAGAAAATGTATTACAAGAGAATGAATTTGGGTTGGCATGGCGAAAGCCATATTTCCTACAATTATTTCACAATAGTTTCTATTTCCTTCTTAAATGAAATATTTTAATTCTTTTCTGGGGAAGATATATATATATATATACATATATATATATATATATAACTAAAAAGAATCCTTTTTAGCAAGACAGTTTTTCTTCCTCTACATTATCATAGTTCACATCACATGGATAAAGCCGGTCCATGATATATGTATTTCCAGCTTTGAGCCAGCAGGCAATGAGCTGCAAAAAAAAAAAAAAAATCCTGGAGTATTTTATTGTTTATTTTTAAATATAACTGCTCTGAATTTCAACTAAATTTCCTTTCTGTCCAAAATTTAGCTAAAAAATTATAAAATAGCTTTATTTTATGTGAAAAATATGTTTTTTATGCTTAGAATAAAGTATTTCAAAGTAATTTTTTTTGTTTCTGTAATTTTTTGTTGTGTTTGGGTCATACCGGCAGTGCTCAGGTGTCACTCCTGGCTCCACACTCAGAAATCGCTCCTGGCAGTCCCAGGGGACCATATGGGATGCCGGGATTTCAACCAATGACCTTCTGCATTAAAGGTAAACACTTTACCTCCATGCTATCTCTCTGGCCCCTCAGTAATTTTTTATTAAAAGAATGATGCATTCATTTTTGAAAATCTATACTGAAAATTTGAAAGAATCAAGATAAACCCCATGTAAAACTAAATATGAATGTATTTGCAATTGAGAAATATATGATTTTCATTAAACAGAGGCTTTTATAAATATGATTTTCTTGAACCATAAAATGATGTGTTTTTCTTTATTTATCCCACTTGCCAAAATTTGCCTATTAGCATATTTGTGCTCATTCCAAGACTTACAGTTTTTAGATCTTTCTTTATGTTCTTAAAGTATCTTTTTTTTTCGGGCCATACCCGTTTGATGCTCAGGGGTTACTCCTGGCTAAGTACTCAGAAATTGCCCCTGGCTTGGGGGGACCATATGGGATGCCAGGGGATCCAACCATGGTCCTTCCTTGACTAGCACTTGCAAGGCAGACACCTTACCTCTAGCGCTACCTTGCTGACCCCAATTTATCTTTATTAATAATATAGATTATAAAGTATTTAAGAGAAATTCTTCTATCTCTAGTCTCCTCCCTTTTAACGTTGAGCAACTTTCCTGACATTTTGGGATGAGAGAATGGAAGAAGAGGAGCTCAGCCTTTCATTATCAGCTTTTAACATAGAAAAAGAAAGCCATAAGTCAACATCCAGAAATTAGGAACAGTATTCTGGACAGATAGCAAGTAAAGTAGACTTAAGACTTGGGAAGTCTAGCAGTATCAACAGCTAGAAATTAGGAATGCTCCTCAGGACAGACAGCATTAAAAGAATTCAGACATATGACCAAAAGAAACTGAATTTCATAAAGAACTCAAACACATAATAAATTTTCTAGTAGAGAACTCCAGAAAGGAAAGGAGCTATGTCTACTACTAAATATTTTTTTCTGTAAAATTAATATCAGACTTTGGACATAGACTATTATAAGGTAATATATTTCAATTTTCTGAAATTATTTGTCTTACATTTTTACATGACAGTAAGAGCAAGCAGTTGAATGTTCTATTTCATCCTAGAAAATGAAATTCCATCAGTTAGTGTATTATTTGCATTGTAGAGGCACATCAGAAGCTCTTGGTGTTCTACTTTTGTCCTTCATCGAATATAAACCACAATTGGCATCTTTTACAAACGACTCCATGTGCTTGTCACACAGTCTTTCATCCACGGATAGGCCATAATTCACCATTATCTTGTTGACAAGGCTATGATTCGTTTCACACATCATTGTTCATTAAAATAGTATGGTCTTGTGCCTTAGTTCCATCCCACTTCAAAGTCCAACTGCTAACAAATTTATGGTCAATTAATTTCAGTAGATGAAGAACATTTGAAAACTATTCATCTTTCACCTTTGTGATTCATTTTGTTGGGACACTTAACAACTATTAAGGAGCATATGATATACTAACTTAAGAACTTTGCTCAAATTATACATTTATGTTAAGTTTTATATAAAAAGAGAAAAGTGTTGAACTATGATAAAGGTAAAAACAGCCTTGAATTTGTATATTTCAGATCTATACTTTATGCTTTATTTAGTATTGAATTTAAATATTTTAATTTTTGACATATTTTTTATTTTCAATAATTTTCTGAATACATTTTCTAAGCATAGAACAACAATACATTTCCTTAAACTGACATAAAAATTTTGTGCTTTGTATAATATCACTGCATTACTATCTACTTTATTTTTTACATTTTATTCATACTTTTTTTCACTAAAAGGTGATCTGATTTATGTCACTTTGATCAGAACTGCTGACATAATTTAAGTGAAAGCAAAGGATCCAAAATTAGAGATGAAACCCCCACTAAACATGACATATAATTCAGTCCTGTGAATTTTGCACTCGTAATGTAATGCTCACTAACACTGTTTAGCAGTGTTCTGCAAGGGAATTTTAACTACATAGACAGCTGGTGGGTGACAAATAAAACTAAAAATAGATGAAAAAGATTTCCTGGTTGCTGAGAGGTCAATTACATTGTCTAAACCTGAGAATATAGCATAAAAA
>PVKC010052486.1:0-10262 GCA_004027635.1 Crocidura indochinensis
TTAATAAGCAATAATACTACCAAAATAATATATTGACCTTATATGTGAATTTACATAATATAGAATCAGAATAGTACTATTATAAGAACTAATGAAAAGGTTTCTGCTCTCATCATTACTATTCAACTCTGTACTGGACATTCTAGCAAATAAACTGAGAGAAGGCATTTAGATTGGAAATACTAAATGAAACTATGGGTAGAGGGCAGAGAATAGAGATATGATTTCTACTGTCTATGTAGAAAATCTGATGGCATTTATGCAAAACTACTAGACTATTAAATTTAGGCAAGGTTGCAGGATAAAAGATCAACACGCACAAATTTAACTGTGTTAGGACTAGAAGAGATAACATGGTGGGTAGAGCATTTGCCTTGTATGTGGCCTACCTGAGTTCAATCCCCAGAACTCCATAGAGTTCTCAAACACTGCCCAAACTGATCCCTGAGGGATCAAAGAGATAGTACAGTGAGTAAGGCTCTTGTACTGCACATGGCCGATCTGAGTTCAATCTTTGGCATCCCATATGTTTCCCCAAGCCTCACCATGAGTGATCCCTGAAGTCATAATCAGGAATAAGCCCTGAGAACAGCTGGGTATGACCCAAAAAACAAAAGTAAAAATTAATCTGTGAGACCAGAACTAGGAGTAAGATGAAAGCAATGCTGAGTATGACTCCAAAACAAAAACAAAACCACTTGTGTTTTCTATATATAGGAACAACTGGAAATAATAATTTTTTTGTTTATTTCTTTGGAGACCACACTTACAAATCCCCACACCTTAGGGATTACTCCTGGCTCTGCAAGAAAGAGTCATTCTTAGAGGTGCTCAGGGGACCATATGGGATACCAGGCATTGTATTCAGGTTGGCTATGTAAAAGGTAAATGCCCTACTTGCTGTGCTATTGCTCCAGAATCTGGAAATAATTTTTTAAATGTTGTATACAATGGAGTCAAAATATGAATCAATTTATAAATAACATATACAACTATCAGGTCTAATCTAGACAGAATTATATTCTTCAGTTGTTAATAGATAAATAAATCTGACATCTACAGGTATTAAAACTAAGCATAGAAAAGTTAAGATATGGTTGAGAGAAAGAGATTTAAATAAATGTTGATATTTATGTTTATGCATTCAAAAACTTGACATTATTAATATTCCACTTCTTTTAAAAATAGTGTATAAATGTTAAGGAATTTCAATCAAAATCAGTATATTCCTTTTTATAAAAATAGTAATCTGAATCTAAAATTCATAGGTAAATAAAAAACTAATAATAATAGTTTATAAAAACTAATAATCTGAATCTAAAATTCATAGGGAAATAAAAAGTCCCAAAGTTTCAAAACAACTTTGAAAAAGAATAAAGTTCAAAACTTTTTATTACATGCTTTTAAGATTGATTATAAAGCTATTATAATCTAAACAGTGGGTATTCAGGGGAAAAGTTGATAAAGAGAATCAAAACAAAAGAGAAAATTCAGAAGCAACATACATATAAGGTTAACTAATTTGTTTTGTTTTGTTTGAGAACCACACCAAGCTGTGCTCAGGGTTTTTTCCTTTTTCGTATATGATGCAAAGCAAACACCCCACCCACTGTATTATTTGCTCCTGCCCCAAGGTCAAATGACTTCTGACAAATCAAATAAAAAGGCAATTCAGAAGAGAAAAGTCTCTGTATAAATTGTACAGAATAGACTGAAAATATATTCTCCCCCACAAATAAAAGAGGAAAAAATAAATTTTAACTTTGCTTATACTTGAATCATGTATAAACTTAATACCAAATGAATCATGGATTTAAGTATAAATCCTATAAGTACAAAACTTCTATCAAAAAAGATAAAAGAATATATCCATGGCCTTGAGTTATACCTATATAATAAATGCATACTGAAGGCAAGGCCCTTAAAAGAAAAACAATTGTCAAATTGGACCCAAACCAAGAATTTTTTTCTGTTGTTCAAAAGATTCAGACTTCACTGATAGTGAATGAAGAAACAAGTCATGAACTTATATATGTACATCACATATCTAAATAAGTATTTTAGTAATAACCAAAAGACTCAATTTTTTTAAATAGGAGCTAGAGCAATAGTCAACAAGTGGACATTTGCTTTGCATACAGCCAACACAGGTTCAATCCCTGGCAGCATTCAATGTCCCCTGAACCTGGCAGGCATGAGTACCACAGGGTATAATCTCAAACAAACAAACAAAAACACAACACCCCCAAACAGAATAAAATTAACTTTATAAAAGAAGATGCATAAAAACACACCAGAAAAAAAATATGAAAAGATATTGGGTAAAGGAAATGTAATTCAGAACAGAAAAGCAAAATAGACTCATGATATCACTGCTCATTTGAATGTCTAAAATTAAAAGAGTTGACCCTGTCAAATGTTGGCAAGGATGCAAAGCAATGGAAGTCTCATACAGTGTTAATGGGGAAGGAAAATAGTACAATCACTTTCGAGAACAGTTTGTCAGTTTCTTGAAAAGTTAAACTGATCTATGATATTATGAATTATATTACTCTTAAGAACTTGTTCTAGAAAAAAACGAAAGAACCTTCCATTCAAAAGCATGCACACAAATGCTCATATTTATTTTTACAGCCCCCAACTAAAAAAATCCATAAATTTATGGAAAAACAAGTTGCACTATTTCCAAAAAAAAAGGTAATATTTCCCAATAATAAAAAGAATGAACATAGATGAGGTCTTAAAATAATTATGGCCAGAGAAGGAAACAAAAAAGGTGAGTACTTTCTAAATTATTTTATTTATATACAACTCTAGGTATTTGCAAACTAATTTGTTCTTGGGAACAGTTATAGATGAGGGTATGAAGTCTGGGAGGGAAGAATTATTTCAAAAGGAACTAAGGGAATAGTAAGACAATAGTGTTTATTATGCTCCCAGGGGAGGTGTTTGTGACTGTATACACACATATGTACAAGTATATTGTTATCAAAACTTATCAAAGGGCATACTTTAAATATGCACTGATTATTATTATTATTATATGTCAATAAAGTTGTTCAAAATTTTCTATGTCACAGTAATATAATACATTGGATCTGGTGACCTTGTGTTTCAGTGTTCCACATATGCCTTTCATTTTGTGTAATATTCATTCAAATTTTGTATTAACTTTGCCATTTATTTATTTATCCTACATTCCTATAGTATATAATGAAATTACTGTGTTTGTTATCAGGCCATACAAGGCAATGCTCAGGGCTTCCTCTTGCCTCTGTGCTTGAGTATCATTCCCAGTGGTGCTTTGGAAAACATGTGCAGTGCTGAAGACTGAACTAGGATCAAACTCTGGCAAGATCATAACCTTTATACTATCTGTCTATCTCTATCACAAAAATATTAACAAATTCAGTTTGTAATAATATGGAGTATAAAACACATATAGTCCATTAATGTTGATAGTCTTGCTCTTTATATTAATTCAAAATGCACCAGTAGGATCTCAGTGATAGTACAGTGGGTAGGGTGTTTGCTTTGAGCGAACCTAATCCTTCAGTTCCTGTCCCCCCCACATCGTCACCCGAACCCACCCAGGAGTGATCCCTGAGTGCAGAGCCAGGAGTGAACCCTGAGCACTACCAGCTGTGCCCCCCAAACTAAAATACACCACTTCTAAAAATTTCCCTTAGTATATGGAACATTATATGCACATTTTCTCTAAAATGTCTGAAATTATTCATTCATTTAGCAAGTGATTGAAATATTTCAGTTTATTCAAAACAATACATTCAGAACCCAGCGAAGAGCTCAGTTGCTTAGAGTACTTTCACTGTAAGTAAACATCTGTGAGTTCAATTGGATGCTATTGGGTGTACTGAGTTCAATCCTGTTTGAGCCTTATAACTCTGTTTTCTGTAACTCACTAATGTCATAGTTTTGGACTGCATTAATTTATGATACCACAAGTAATTTCTGGTAACCAGCTGTATATGTATGATTACCATAATAAAGGTTGTAACCCCTTACAAGCACCAAAATTACCAAATCCAGCCAGGAAGTGGGACAATTGACAAGTACAGGTGGGAATACAACCATGACTCTGGGGAGAGCACAACTGCAATATGTGTGAATGCCACAACTAAATGCATAAGTCCCATAGACAGGTGTGTGACCAACCCCTTGGTCATACAACAACAATAATAGGAAGAAAGGGAATAATTTATTTAAAATTATTTTCAAATATTTACACAACATATTTGAACTGTATAATATAAATGTTGAGTTTATGTAATTTTATAGGATTGATTATTACTGAAGTTAAGCATTAAATGAAATGCAGGATATGTTTGAAAGAAAATTCAATTGATGCTAAATTATTAGGTAGAAAATTCTATTGGTACTTGATACGGAATTTCATTCCCAGTGCATTTTTCTTAGCTGCTTCGTTACCTATTTTTAAAATCACTCTGACACATTTACGCTTAAATTATTTGATTTGACTTGATGAAAGGCATTTTAAAGGATAAATTTCACATCCTTCCATGAGCTTTAGTGTTTATTACACAGAATAATTAATTCTAGTCTTAATTAAAAAATAAGCTCACTGGACAGTACTAATTGCTCTATGAATTAACTGAGTATAGATTGAAACATAGAAATTACTGAATGCAATAGATATTATGTAATTTCGAATTATTGCAGCAAGTGCCCTGGTTTAGAAAACTTTTGTTTTCTTTTCCAGTATTTCAACCTAAGATTTCTGTCCTTTCTAATCTAACCTTCGTGGGCAGCCTGAAAATACTGTACCTAGCCATGTTTATCAGGTCTATTGTAGTAGAGCCAACTCTTAGTTTCTCTGATTCTCACCTGTTTCTGTCTATTTATTTGTGTATAAGATGTCAAAGGAAAATGAAAAGTAACACCTCAAAATACCACCTTGAAAAAGAAAATGCCAACAAATTCTTTTCTGCACCTGAAGCTTTTAATTCTTTAATCCACCATGGAATGTTGCTTAATTACATATTTTATTATGCATAACTGAAAATTATGTACTTTAGTTTCAACAATGATATGAAAGCGCGTATTGTTTATAAATAAAGAGAGGCTGGCTTCTATTTTTTGTTACAAATATTTGTAGAATTCTCACCAGCTCTTCTTCTAAAATCAGATTTTTAAAATTCAGAGAGTACTGAGAAACTTTAAATTTTGAATGTTTTGACAGATCTAAGGGAATTCATTACTTTGCAAAAAGCAAGATAATGTCCTAATATCCTATGATAAATAAGTCAAACATTTTGAATTTGGGAGATAGTACACCTGGTGCTTAGGACTCTGCATTAAGGGATCACTTTTGTCCTGGCATGGCATGGAGGACCATGCTAGGAATTGAACCCTAGTCCATTTCCTACCCTCTGTGGTGTTTCTCAGCCTCAGGGATATTTTTTAAGAAATTGTATTTAAATTTTAATGAGTTTCACAGTATATCACTCAGAAAATATTACATTGTTGAATCAAAGGCTACATTCTTGTTGGCTCATTATACTATTTTTCTACTTTTTCATTTGTTAGAAATTTCCTATATGAGAGTCTGAAGAGCTATAATATAAGGAGTACAGTATAGTATATATACTATATAGATAGTATATAGTAATATAGGAAATAAGGCACTAGCCTTACATCAACTGACCCTGGTTCAATTCTTAGCACTATATATAGTCATCTGAGCACTTCTAGGAATAAGCCCTGAGCACAGAGTCAGGAGCAATCCCCGAGCATTTCTGGGTGTGCCCCATTCCATAAAATAAAACCATATATCCAAATGGCCTTTCGAGCATGATTTGATTTCAGAACCAAGACTATTGTGTGGTGCCTGTTCTTTATTGCTGTAGTGCTCACTGGTTATTTTATTCGATATTTTTTTCTGTATTGTTGTGGTTCCAATTAGGTTTTTCACATTCTCTCTCAAACTGAGGTTGGAAGACTCTAGAGGGACTCCGCCCATTTTCAGCGTATCTGACTCCTTTTTTTTCTTTTCCTCTTATTTTGTACCCCAATCTATTGCTTTTCTTTCCTTCAAACAAAACCACATACCTCGATTTATCTAGCTCTGCCTCTTAAATAGAGGGGGAAACAAGGGAGGGTTCCAGGACCAAACAGATATGTGATGACTAATAGTAACCCAGACAAAGAGGGGTCCACCTACTCTAGCAGCCCGGGGGTGTGAAGATGGGGTATATGGGTTGTAGAAAGGGAAATGGAATGGGGGGAGGACATATTTGGTGATGGGTATTCCCCTGATTCAATGTTAATATGTACCTAAAATACTACTGTGAAAGATATGTAAGCCATTACGAAAAAAATTGCTTTTAATCAGAAACTTTGACTTACATGTATTATTATTATATCAATTATATTATGTTATGTTATGTTACTATATTATGTTATATTAGTTTACCTCATTATGTTAATTTTATCTCTTGAATAAATTCTTACAATTAAAAAATATATAAAAAAGAAAATATCTAAAGAAAATTCAAAGAAATATTCAAATATCTAAAGAAATATTCAAAGAAGATATACATGTCCCCTTTAAAAAAATGGCCTTTTGATGGAGTCACATACCTAAACATTGCTTAGGAAAAACTCAAGGCTCTGTATTTGGGGGGTGATGGTGGTGGTGGTGCCCTAAGTGGTATTCTAGAGACCTTGAAGTATAGGGAATAGAGCCCAGGGCTTCAGCATACAGAACAAGGGCTCCAGGGCTCTATGCCATCTTCACAGTCCTAACATGCAATTAAACAATTATTGGTGGTGGGAATGTTGCACTGGTGAAGAGGGAGTGTTCTTTACATGACTGAAACCCAACACAATCATATTTGTAATCAAGGTGTTTAAATAAAGATAATAATAAAAAAAGAAGCAGAATGTATTGGATGGGATGAGATGGGATGGTGAGAACTGGAATGATAAGCAGGAATTTGAAGGTTAGGGGTCAGCTCCTAGACTCTCAGGAGAGCAGTGTCCACCATTTGTCCAAGCCCATGATTAGAAGGAATGCATTTGACACTTTAGCCATTTGGGACGAGCTGCTTTTCAGTCACTTCAAACTCATCCACATTAAATTTGATAAAGCCCCACTTCTTGGAGATGTGACTCTTCTAGTGTCCAGGAAACTTGAACTTGGCTCTATGCAGTTTCAATCACATACTCCTTGTTCTGCGTGCAGCATGGTCACTGTGGCTTTCCAAAGGCTTCCAAATAGCTATGTAGAGCCTGACATTTGGAACACTAATAAGAGAGCAGACCTGAATGTTCATTACATTGAGCTGTTTGCCATGGTCCCCTACAACAATCCACAGAAACCGTAGGCTGGGGATACTACCAAGAAGGCTACTTATTGTCCGCATCCATTGCACACCAGGCTCCACCACGGGGAGATCATGATTATCTTAGTAGTCTGCACTATTTATAGTCTGCACTTAACAGTCTGCACACACTGCGAAGTGTGCCTTTAGTGTGTATTGGTTTTGATTTTGTACCACAGGAGTTACCCCTGGCTCTGTGCTGAGGAATCCCTCCTGGCGAACTAGGAGATCATATGGGAGGCTGGAGATGGAACCTGGGTTGACCATGCGCAAGGCAAATGTCCTATCAGTGTGCTGTTTCTTTTCTAAAGACAAATACTTGTATTATATGGATATCATTCAAAGATAGCAGAGTTTTTTTGGGGGGCAATTATTCTATCCATAATGACACAATTCATCCAGTGATGGATTATTTTTCACATTAACAAATATATGTTAATTATAGTTTTTAAAAGTTTAAATCATATGTCCCACATTTGAAAGTTCCATGTGCTGTTGGTTTTGGTTGTTGCAATTGCTGTGTAGTGTTGGGAAGCAAAGGCCGATTCAGACTTGAAGGTAGAATGTTGTGACTGAATCACATATACATCCCTGGTCCCTGAAAAAGGTTTTCAATGGAAATCCTAAAGTATAACAAAAAGGAAGAAATTTGTAGACAACTTGGGATTGAGAGCAAGAGGGCAACAAAACAGCTGAATAAATCATTCATTTCATAGGAGTTTTCTCTCACTTCTCTTTGAAGTGAGAACTTCAGAATTTGTCCTAATTTTCCATAGAATGGAAAAGTTCAAGCAGAGGTGCGTGGCGGTGTCTTAAGAATGGAAGCATTCCATGAACGCTGTTGATATCTTAGTATGAATGAGCTTAGGCAAGCATGTATTTGCACTTTAAATTGGGAAACAAGTGGGATAGTGAAATTTGTTCTTACATTGAGATGCTGTTCAGATAGGTATGTGTTCAAATTCTCATTTTACACCACATTTGCCACAGACTATAGAATCAATGCACCTGTCTCAATGTTTGACCTACCTCACCCTTCCCATTAGCAGGCACTCTTGGTTCTTTGCTTGGAAAATCAGAGTAGCACTTGGAGGGAATATTGGGTGGGAATATTGGGAGGAGTAAGAGAAGTAAAGGTTACTCTTTAGAGGATATTTCTTTAGAACTTAGAGAAAATCAATTTGAATACCACAAAAAGAAAATATTCAATTAATAATAGCAGTAAAGGAATAATGTTCAACATTAACTTATTAAAATGCTGCATTTGTTGTTTTTTTTTTAATGCAAGTAAAACACTGTCTACTGCTGTTTCCTATTAATCACTTTCATGGTGAAGTGATCTACTCAAGGCTTTTAATCACATTATTAGCAGTTGAGACACAGTTGCCAGAAAGTGACTTAAAACACAACCTTGGTATAGGGCAAGGAGCCAAGATAGAATTCTTGTGGGATCATTTTAATAAAATTAATTTTAGAATGCATATAATGCACACAGAGTATTGCAAGAAAGGCTTAAAAATTTTGCTCATGTTCTAAATATTAATTCCAAACTATTTTTTATTTCAAACATTTGGTACTGTTAAACAGGTATAAAATACCGGACATACACCTTTCACATTTCTCCAATAAGCGTACTGTATATTTTATCAAAACTGTGAAGTTTAATAGAGTAAGGTGTATCCTTTTGCCATACATGCAAATATTTACTATTTATTTACATTAAAAGGATTGTTTTGGAACACTGCATCTATGCCCCCTTAAAAAGTAAAAATAATGTTTTTTAAGGTAGACTCTAGTATTGGTATCTCCCAATATTTGATTAGTATTTTGGACCTGTTAGTTTCCACACTATCATGCACATTTCTGATTTGCTTTAAAATACAAATATTAGTTCCATTAGGTGCCTAACAGAGTATATACAATTTAATTGCTCTCTCTGAAAATATCATCAGGCATCATTTATTGATAATATTATGACAATTACACGAATAGTAGGGAATAGGGCAGAACTGAATAATGGAATGTATGGGATTGCCATTTTTACTCAAACTTGAACTAACTGAAAGTATTTTCTAGGCAAGTTATGCTTCGGATAAGCACAATTAACTATTACTATTGGGGAAAAAAACACTTCTCATCTCAAAATTCCTTAGAATAAATGTTGATTAACCTTTTATATATATTATGTACAGTTTGTAGCCAAGTGCCATACAACTAGAGCACATAAACCAGTTACCTTGGATTTCAAAGGTTGTGTCAACTCTGCATATTATGTGCCAAGGAGATACTATCAACATTGTTTTTTGCATAATGTGCAAGTATTATATAGCCACAGAGCGTATTACAAATTAGTGCCAAAGTGCTGAGGGAAGGAACCTATGACAGATTCAGATGCACACGATTGAATATAGCCTGTAAGCTACCTGACTCTGCTAAGGTCTTAACAGCAGTAAGTGCTATGTCATGCCTCGCTTTTAAGTCTCTGAAATACTTGGGACACAATGAAGCTTCTTCAAGGAATTTTACCGATCAATGACAACAAGATGGAAGTTTGAGTAATAAAGAAGATGGAGATGTGCTATCTTCCCTGAAAACAATTTTCTTTGCCCCATTATGGCCATCACTGTTCACTGACCAGAGCTTTTGTTTTAAAATATATAAGTGAAAATTTTTTCTTACGTTAATTTCTTACACCCTAAGAATGTTACTTTGAAGGAAATTACAAGGCTATTGGGAACGGGAAAATAAACCTGCAACCCCAATTTTTTCTTCTAAAGAATTATTAAATTTCATACCTGACATTGTATGTTAAATGTCTGACTGGTTATAAAGGCTTTTGCTGGGGCCGGGTGGTGGCACTGGAGGTAAGGTGCCTGCCTTGCCTGCGCTAGCCTAGGA
>PVKC010052487.1:0-10294 GCA_004027635.1 Crocidura indochinensis
GCTTAGAGTTGGAGGGTCAATAACTATGTGTTAAATCAATAGACTGATCCAAAAATCATTTTTAATATAATTCATATAGATTCTATTACTGTAGAATCTAATATTGACTTCTATTTTCAAATAAATGATTATAAAATAAGTACTTAAGGAATATTTATGATTTCAATTAAATTAATAAATTGTTAACTGTAAACTATAAATATAAAATACTTAATGGCTTTAACTAAGATCTACCTGCTGAGAGCTTTTTAAAGCTACTGATTTGTATTTCAAAGATGAGTATTTCCTGAATTTTCTTTTTTTGGGGGGGAGGGTTGGTTTTTTGGGCCACACCCGTTTGATGCTCAGGGATTACTCCTGGCTAAGAGCTCAGAAATTGCCCCTGGCTTGGGGGAACCATATGGGACACCAGGAGATGGAACCGCAGTCCTTCCTTGGCTAGTACTTGCAAGGCAGACACCTTACCTCACCAGCCCCTTCCTGAATTTTCTTTCATTTATAAACTAATTATCTACAATTATTTTTCAGAAAGCAGATGATAGAGAAAAACGACAAGAAGCCCATCGGTTTCATTTTGATGCTATGTGACTTGCCTTTAAAATTATATAATGGAACGTGTCTTCACTTGATTAACTGGAATACTAAATTTTGGCTTAGAAGAAAATAGGGGATAATGAATATTATTTATAAATGATGCATCCCTTGAAAATAATTATTGGAAGTATTGAAATAAATATGGTCTGAATATGTCACCAGGTCTTTTTTTAAGTACTTTGTATACAATAATTTGATTTCTTTATTCAGTTACACTGTGATTCTTTTTTTCCAGAAAGTGGAATGTGTTGCATGTGCTCTGGTGTTTACGTATTTATAAGCTTACAAAAATAATGCTGAAAAATCATGTAAATAAAAATATTTAAATGAAGAGACTTCTCTGTGTTTCACTTGAATTAGTCTTGCTATTTATGCTAATGATGCAAATTAAACTTTTTAATTTGTCATAGATAAAGTTAACTATCACCCAAGCAAGGTCAGACGTCTCACTAATGGTTTACAATATAGTAATTGGGTAATCTGGCTTCAAATTTCATCAGACAGACTTGCCTTATACTCCTGTTCTAGCACTTACAAGCTGCTTGAACTGACTAATTGCATAACTTCCATAAACCTTAATTTTCATGTTTACATACAGGGGACTTATAATACTATTTGAGTTAACCAGTAAATAGGATGATATATATATAAAATATTTAACTTGGTGTCAAGAACAGAATATTGAATAAATGATGACTGTCATTACTATTCGTAGGTAGTTTTTACATGATTCTACACTAGTTATCAAAATTTATGTACTTTATATAATTGTGTTCATATCCTTTTATGATATGAAAATATTTTTTGTTCATATCCTTTTACGATTTTAAGGAAAAACCTTAACATAAATTAAATCTTTGGTGGTTCATACCCTTGTTTTTTTGGTTTTTTTTTTTGGTTTTTTTTTTTGGTTTTTAGTTTTTTGGTCACACCCAGCAGTGCTCAGCGGTGTTACTCCTGGCCCTACACTCAGAAGTCACTCCTGGCAGGCTCAGGGGACCTTATAGGATGCCAGGATTTGAACCACTGACCTTCTGCATGCAAGGCAAATGCCTTACAGCCATGCTATCTCTCCAGCCCCTATTACATGCTATTTTAACTAAAAATTAAAATATCTGTGACCAGAGCCATACGTAGTACAATAGGTAGGGCATTTGTCTTCCACAGTGTTTATCCAGACCTAATTCCCAGCATCCCATATGGTTTTCCCAAGCTTGCTGGGTTTAATTCCTAAATGCAGAACCAGTAGTAACCACTGAGCACCAAAAAGTGTGCCCTCCAAAAAATTATAATATCTAAGAATTAATGTGCCCTAAAAGTTTTCATTCAAATGATTTGATCTTTATCATATAGCCATGAACAGCATTTGATTTCTTGAGAAGAAACTCACTGTAAATATGCATCTAGAAATGTAAATCTTTAATCAAATTTTTATTCTCAAACATTATAGGTGTCTACATTACATTCAGATTTCAGTACAAATTTCTGTGAACTTCTGCTCACCAAAAAGTTACTCAGAAAAGACATTTAGGTCTAAGAATCTAATGGATCATAATTTACGTATCTTAATTTTTGGACAAAAAGTTTATATATAAATATTAAAATTTTTCTAAAACGCTCCACTGGAGAGATAGCAAAATGGGTAAGGTGCTTGCTTTGCATACTGCTATCCTGGGTTCAATTTCCATGTTCCATATAGCTGTTCCTCCAAGCATCTCCAAGACTAATTTCTGAACATTGCTGAAGATGGCACAAGAACTAGATTAAAAATTTAAATGTGCATACAGATATAAAATACAAAATTGGCAGAAAAAAACTTTTTTTTGGGTCAGAGAGATAGCATGAAGGTAAGGTGTTTGCCTTTCATGCAGAAGGACAGTGGTTCGAATCCCGGCATCCCATATGGTCCCCTGTGCCTTCCAGGGCCAATTTCTGAGAATGGAGCCAGAAGTAACCCGAGTGCTGCTGGGTGTGACCCTCCCCCAAAAAAACTTTTGTTTGTGTTTTTTATTTTATTTCAGCTAAGAAGACATGTATAAATGGTTTGCTTTATGTATCAGCATGTCTTCTCAATAAATTTTCCTTTTTGAAATAGTCGATAGAAGTTTTTGTTTTGGTTTACATTGTTTTTTCACAAAGCTTTTCTTTCCCTCAGGTTGTAGATTATTTTTAACGTGCATGCCATTTTAAAACAGTAATGGGGGACTGAGAGATAGTACAGCAGATAAAGTGTAGCCAACCTGGTTTGATCTCCAGCACCTTATATCATTCCCCAAACTCTGAGCATTACAAGGTGTGACCCAAACCATCTCTCCCCTACCAAAGAAATAGTAACAAGGTCTAGACCTGTTCCATCAAACGTTAGACAAGCACTACTGTTTCAAAATTCTTATTTTGAAGTATGGAAACTTTATGAAGCCAGTGAGGTAATACAGAGAGTAAGGCATTTGCCTGTTATGTGGTCAACCAGGGTTTGTTCCCCATCAGAAATGAACCCTGAGGGACCGGAGAGATAGCATGGAGGTAAGGCGTTTGCCATGCATGCAGAATGTCGGTGGTTTGAATCCTGGCATCCCATATGGTCCCCCAAGCCTGCCAGGAGTAATTTCTGAGCATAGAGCCAGGAGTAACCCTTGAGCGCTACTGGGTGTGAATCAAAAACCAAAAAAAAAAAGGAAGAAGAAATGAACCCTGAGCACAGAATCAAGAGTAAGGCCTGAGCACAGTCCAAACTGCCCCCCCCCAAATAAAACAAATTGCAGTGGGAGATCAAGAAATCACACACAAATAGTGGGTGATTGGTTATCCAACTTCCCAAACACCTGAATGTGCACTTCACATTAATCTCACCTAATTCCATGAGTCCTAAATAGCAACCAGCTTTCCCCCAAGGTTCCCAACTCTCATAAAATGCACTGAGGATAGCCAAGTACAAGTAGCATATATCAAAGGAGGCCTACAGATATGTAAATGCCCACCCCTACCCTTGCAAATGGTTGACATCTTTGGGGACAGTTCGTTGTTTTTGTTCAACAGTTTTTTGGTGATGTTAGTTCTTTCGTGGTGTTCCCTTTGGGTCCTATGCTCAGCCTAGACACCCATCCCCAACATCTCTACCTTAAAAAGGTGAGATTCTGAACATGAAAAATAGTGAAAAGACAATTGGAGAGGTAGAAATTAGCTACTGAAAAAATCATGGATCTTTGGTCCACCCCTTCAAGATAAAACCTGCAAATGATGAATAGGGGCAGTCACTAAAGTAAGAGTCTATCGTTCCATGCACTGAGCACTGTGATAACATGTTGAGAAAGAGGGAGGAAGATCTGCTTGTAGTGGAAACTTAGTGCCACAAGAATAGTCCCAAGGATTCATGAAACATTGATGCAGAATTTTTTTTATTTTTTAATATATTTTTATTGACAATTATTTTTATTTACTTAAACATCTTGATTACAGATATGATTGTGATTAGGTTTCAGTCATGTAAAGAACACCCCCCTTCACCAGTGCAACATTCCCACCATCATTGTCCCAAAACTCCCACCCACCTCATTCCCACCTGTACTCTAGATAGGCATTCCAGGTCCCTCATTCATTCCCATGATTATGGTAGTTATTTCCATAACTGCACTCACCACTCTTTGTGGTGAGTGTTATGAAGTGAGCTGGAAGTTCTAGCCCTCCTCTCATTGTCTCTGAATAGTGTTGCAAAGAAGACTTTTATTTTTTTCAAAATCCATAGATGAGTGAAATCATTCTGCGTCTTTCTTCCTCTGACTTACTTCACTCAGCATAATAGATTCCACGTATAGGAAAACTTCATGACTTCATCTTTCCTGACGGCTACATAATATTCCATTGTGTATATGTACCACAGTTTCTTTAGCCATTTGTCTGTTGAAGGGCATCTTGGTTGTTTCCAGAGCCTGGCTATTGTGAATAGTGCTGCAATAAATAGAGGTGTGAGGAAGGGATATTTGTACTGTATTCTTGTGTTCCTAGGGTATATCCCTAGGAGTGGAATAGCTGGGTCAAATGGGAGCTCAATTTCCAGTTTTTGGAGGAATCTCCATATTGCTCTCCATAGAGATAAAACTAGAAGACGACCCAAGTCACCCTAATTTCAACATAGGATCTCTACAGAAACCTGATCATGCTAACCGTGATTGTGAAAAACTTTTACTGGGACCACAGAGAAAGACTTTGGGGTTAGACAACTGAGTATTCCGGGAGCCTGCTGTTGGTTTTATGCCAAGATGCTTCATATGTAAGATCTCCCTGATTTTAGACCAAGAGATTTTCCTTTCTATCTCCCCCAAGTTTTGCTATACCTATGTCAAAACAAACAAACAAAAAAGAAAACCTGCCACACATCTTTTTTAAATTGGATTTTTAAAATCTCTTATAAATTGGGATTGCGCCTTTTTCATAGAACTTTGGGACACAGTTTATTTTTATTTTACCACATATTCCCACATTTTTCTATAACATTAAAAATAAAGGGGGCCTGAGCAATGGCACAGTGGTAGGGCATTTGCCTTGCACGTGGCTAACCCAGGACAGACCACAGTAAGATCTCTTGCATCCCATATGGCCCCCCCAAGCCAAGAGCAATTTCTGAGCGCACGGTCAGGAGTAACCCTTGAACATCACTGGGTGTGGCCCAAAAGCAAACAAAAAAATTAAGAATAAAGAATCAAAGAAAGGCTAGGGGGTCAGGGAGCAAGTGGGTTTTGGGTCCACTGATGGAGAAAATTAAGAACAGAACTTAATCTCTAATCTGAAGTCAACAATACTAGAATCAAGGGACCTAAACTTTAACAATCTAAACTTAAATCGGCCTGTTATACTGGCAAGCCAGGGGGCAAAGGATGCACTCTAGGTCCATTGGTGGAGGGAAGTTGACATTGGTGATGGGAAGGGACCTGAAAAATAGTATATCTCAAATTCAACTATGAAGAATTCTGTTGATTCCAATTTTATCAATAAAATAAAATTTAAAAAAGGAAAAAGGATAATTCATCTCAAACAATATTTTTTGAATTATCTCTTTCTTTTTTTTTTTTCTTTTCCTTGGTTTTTGCTTTTTGTGTGTCACCTGGCAGCACTCACGGGTTACTCCTGGCTCTATGCTCAGAAATCACTCCTGGCAGGTATGGGGGACCATATGGGATGCCAGGATTCGAGCCAATGACCTTCTGCTCTGACCTCTATGCTTTCTCTCCGGCCCCTGAACTATTCCTTTCTATTTATCTACCAACCAACATGTTTTTTATCTATCTTCAAAATTTTAAATACAAAAATAGTTTTTCAATTTTAAATTATCTCAAATTACACCTACTTTCCTTTCCCTTCCCAATCTTAGTAAAGAAGTAATATACCTCCTGAAAGTAATACCTGGAAATTTACACTTGGAATAATAAGTATCCCTACAAATTTATGAAAATCATCTATACTCACAGACTGGTTATTAAATCATCCAAAGAAATAAGAAACAAGAGATAGCAAATGCAGTAAAATCTCACGTTGCATGCAGCCAACCCTACTTAGATCCCTGCACCACTGGGTGTGGCCCATAAAAAAATATCTAGAACTCCTGGATACTTCAAAGAAATCTCAGAGGCAATGTTTCAAAGAACTATATAACCTAACATAATATTTTATGGATTTCTACAATAACTGCAAGGAAATGGGTTTTCCAGGTTTTAAGAAATAATTACCTTTTCTTCAAAAAAAAAACTTTAAAAAATAATAAAAGTCAAAGAAAGAACTCAACAAAGTGAGTGCATGTTTTGAGTGCAGAGGTTCTGTTTTCAATTCCCAACATTGCATATGGTTTCCCAAACACTGCCAGAAGTAAACCACCCCCAACACCAAGTCTAAAATAGCACACTTGACCATTAGGAATGTGATCCAAACAAGGGTTGAAAGATTTTAATTATGTTCAATAGACAGTAATAATATTGTGAAAAAATATTTGAAGCGGTCAGGGAAGTAGCTCAAAGTGATAAAGCATAAGCCTTGCATATGTGAGTTCCTCATTTTGATCCCCAGCATCACATGACACCCCCACCAATGTCACTGAACTTACAATTCTGAGCCAGGAATCACAGGGCATAGCCCTTAAGCTCTCTTCAACCCCCTGCTCTGCTGAGAATGACCCTAATTCTAAATATTTGCAAATCACTTATACAGCAATAGACATTACCAAAAACTAACCCTCCAATCCAATATTATATAAATAACAGTGGAAGTTTTTTTTTTGGGGGGGGGGGGTTGGGTGGGTTTTTGGTTTTGGATTTTGGGCCACACCCAGTGACACTCAGGAGTTACTCCTTGCTATGTGCCCAAAAATAGCTACTGACTTGAGGACCATATGGGACGCCGGGGGATCAAACTGTGGTATGTCCTAGGTCAGTCGAGTGCAAGGCAAACGCCCCACCACTGCACCACCACTCCAGCATCAACAGTGGAAGTATTTTTAAATAGTCAAGATGGTGCTATAGGGATAGCTCAAAGGGCTAGAGTAAATCATTTTCATTCAGGAGCCTGAGATCAATCTGTAGTACTGTAGTTTCCCCTTGAGAACTTTTGAGAGAGATGCAGAGCAACACAGTAGGTGTAGCCCTGTGGCCTCTAACAAAAAAAATATAAAATATAAATAGCACTGGAAACTTCACTAAAAAACAATAGCAACTAAATTCATGAAAGGCTATTCAATATTGTAAGTCTTAATATAAATAGATATTTTAGAATTATGTTTCTTTTTCTCAATTTCCTGGAAGAGCTTGAAAAAAATTGCTAGTGTAATAGCTTTAAAGGTTTGAAAGAATTCACTAGTTATCCATCTGGTTCTGGGCTTTTGTTTTTTGGGAAGCCTTTTGATTACCATTTCAAATCTTCTCGATTGTAACAGGTATTTTCAGATATTCCACATCAACTTGGTTCAAGTTTGGGAGGCAATAGGACTCCAAAAATATGTTCATTTCTTCCAGGTTCTCTTGCTTGTGTCATAAAACTTCTCAAAGTAAACTTTTATTACCCTTTGAATTTCCATATTGTCTGTAGTGACATCTCCTTTTTCATTTATGATTATGTTTACTAAGTTTCTCTCTCCCTTTTTTCTGAGTACTATTAATGATTTATCAATCTTGTTTATTTTTTTTCAAAGAATCAACTCTTGCTTTTATTGATATTTTGATTTGGGGGAAGTCTTTGCTTTAAGATTTATAATTCCCTTCCTATTTTTGGCTAACTTTGTGGATCGTTTCCCAATTTTTTTAAGCTGTGCCATAAAACAACTCAATATAGTCAAGGCCATTTATCACAAGTCTATGGAAAATATTAAAAAATACTCAAGGGGGATAAACCAAAGCCATTTTTCTAGATCTGATACAATACAAAGTTGCCACATCTATTCTATGCTTGCCTGCCATAGAAATAAGGCAAGAAAAATATAACAAAGCCATTTAAATAAAAAAGAAAAAAGCCAATCTCTCATTGTTTGTAGATGGCATGATACTGTAATTAGAAAATCCTAGTGTTCCTTAGTGGAATCATAGCACAGGAAGTGAACTATGGCCAAGAATATAATTTGAATGAAGAGCAAAAGGCAATAAGTCCAAGAATCCTCCAGTCAATCGGAAATAAGAATATTTGGATCATACAGCAGATGTCCAGTTACATGCCCAGGGAGATACCTTGGAGGAAGCATTTGAGTAGTGTGCAATGGTCATGTTTGGGTACATGATAGATACTGGGGCTGTGGAGCCTCTCCAGACAGCAGAAGTTGAAACCGAAGGAGATGACTTACAATCTCTTCTCTTTCACTTTTTGAATGAATGGTTTTTGGTTTTTGTTTTTGTTTGTTTTTTTTGGGGGGGGTCACACCCAGCAGCGCTCAGGTGTTACTCCTGGCTCTCCACTCAGAAATCGCTCCTGGCAGGCTCAGTGGACCATATGGGATGCCGGGATTCGAACCACTGACCTTCCTCGTGCAAGGCAAATGCCTTACCTCCATGCTATCTCTCCGGCCCCTGAATGAATGATTTTATAAGTTCAGTGCTGATGAATTCTTCATACCCTGAGAAGTGAAAGTGCTTAGTATTGATCAAAAAAATTCAAATTGCCGTCAATTGGGGAGAAGAATTTTCATTATTGAAGCATCCTCAGAGAACTGAAGTAAAGGCAATAACATACTCAGCAATGCAGGTCTACAATGAAGAAAAACCAGTAGTTTTCATCATCATTGACGTTTAAGATACCAAAGAAGAAAACATCAAATCGACTCAATGAAGATTACTTTGTCTGTTTAATAGAAGATACTAGAATATCAATCCTACTGTATCAACTGATATGTGGAAATTTTCCAAATGGACATTTTTATATTTAAAGCATGACTCCTAGAAGTAAAAAAAAAAATTGGAAAAATAACCGGGCACAGCGTCAGTCTGTGTTATTCAAATATTCAAATGTTTAAAAATTCTTTACATGGCGGGGCCAGAGAGAAAGCATGGAGGTAAGGTGTTTGCCTTGCATGCAGAAGGTTGGTGGTTCAAATCCTGGCATCCTATATGGTCCCCTGCCAGGAGCAATTTCTGAGCATAGAGCCAGGAGTAGCCCTTGAGCGCTGCTGGGTATGACCCCCCTCAAAAAAAATCACATGGCAAGTATGATTCTGCATGTGCTAATTCTCAGATGTGGCAGCATTCACCTTTTCAGTGGAATTCAAGCCCTCCAACCTGCTCTCCAGAGAGATCCCACCTAAAAGAAGAAGTGCAGGAAGCTGCATAGTCTTTGAGCTCACCTCACCTGCAATTTGAAAGAAAAAGAATAGTTTGAGAAATTGTACACCCAGGACTTTACTTTTTTTACACAATGGCACATGGTTTTTGGATTTGTTTTTGTTTTTGGTCACTCCTGGCAAACACCTTACTGCTGTCCTATCACTCTGGCACCAATCCAGATGTTTTTAATAGGAACATAAAAAAATAGGTGTGTATTGTATTCTATGTGTGATGCTGGGTATCAAACTCAGGGCCTCCCATGTGCATGGCAGTGTTCTGTCACTGAACAATATCCCCAGACTCCAAACAACTTGTGCTTAAATTGTGTAGGACAGGTTAAAAAAAAACACTATATTCCAGTTAATTTTTTTGTTGTTGTTCTTTTGGGGGGACACACCTGGGGGTGTTCAGGGGCTACTCCTTGCTCTGTGCTCAAAAACTACTCCTGGCAGATTCAGTGGATCATATGGGATGCTGTGAATCGAACCCAAATGTTGTGAATCCATCCCAGGTTGGCTGAGTACAAGGCAAATGCCCTACTGCTGTTTTATCACTCTAGCCCCTCCACTTAAATTGTTTCCTCTTCCCTTGCCTTTTTCTGCCCACTGACCATATTTTATATACACTTAATTGGGTCAGGGTATGACATTTCCTGCTGGTTGTGGTGTGCTAGAGATCATGAACATGTTCTATGGATCACAAACAGCAGTGCCACCTGGGATGATGGGGGTCAAACTCAATTGACCTCAACCTACTGAGCATCCCAGACCTGTGATTTTAATTATCTTCATTAATCAATACCATAAACACTAACACTATTGTAACTTTGCTACCTGAACTAAAATAAATATAAAATTTTTCCATTGATCAAAAAAAAAGAAAGAAAGAAAGAAAGAAAGAAAGAAAGAGAGAGA
>PVKC010052488.1:0-10232 GCA_004027635.1 Crocidura indochinensis
TCTTTCTTTCTTTCTTTCTTTTTTTGGGTCACTCCTGGCTCTGCTCAGAAATTGCTACTGGCAGGCATGGGGGACCATATGGGATGTCGGGATTTGAACCACCGCCCATCCTGAATCATGCCCTACTTACTGCTGCGCTACTTCTCTGGCCCCTAGTGCAGTTATTTCTCTAACTGTACCACCACTCTTGTGGAAGCTTCATATTGTGAGCCAGTCCTTCCAGCCCTCATCTCTATTGTCTCTGTATATTATTACAATACTGTCTTCTATTTTTCTTAAATCCCACAAATGAGTGTGACTATTCTGTGTCTATCTCTCTTCTCATCCTCTGACTCATTTAACTCAGCATAATAGTTTCCATGTCCATCCATGTATAGGAAACTTCATGACTTCATTTTTCCTGATGGCTGCATAGTATGTATGTATCTGTATGTATAATTACCACAGACTTTTTAGCCACTCATCTTTTGTTGGGCATCTGGATTGTTTTTAGATTCTGAAAAACCAGGATCTTTCTTGGCTTATTTTTAAAAAGAGCAAATCTCTTTAAGGGAAAAAATTGCAAACCGATCTAAACCTCAAATCAAATTTTCCAAGTGTTCTGCTATGGAAGGAATGTTCATTTGAGAATTACAATGCAAACTATTTTTGGTTTATTTTATTTTTTTTTAATTCAAACTCTTGTCTCTATAATATTAAAGAGGTGATGAACTTGGTGGAGGTGACATTTTTCTGTTAGGCCTCAGTTTCCATGACTGTGAAATAGGGGTGGA
Source organism: Crocidura indochinensis (assembly GCA_004027635.1). Classification (NCBI taxonomy): domain Eukaryota; kingdom Metazoa; phylum Chordata; class Mammalia; order Eulipotyphla; family Soricidae; genus Crocidura; species Crocidura indochinensis. Next base: position 774 of record PVKC010052488.1, read on the forward strand.
GACCTTCTAGACTATGGGCAGGGATATACTGGAAGATGTTGACAGTGTGACTGAGGTAGAGGGATACTGAGAACATAACAGCTATGATAGAGCAAGGTTTTTTTTTGGGGGGGGGGTAACACCCAGTGGTGCTCAGGGGTTACTCTTAGCTCTGCGCTCAGAAATCGCTCCTGGCAGGTACAGGGGACCATAGGGGATGCCGGGATTTGAACCATCATCTGTCTGGATCAGCTGCTGGCAAGGCAAATGCCCTATAGTTGTGCTATCTCTCTGGCCCCAAGGGATGGATGACTTAAAAGTTTAAGTCATTATTTGTAATAACAGCTCAAAGGGAACTAAAAACTAGACTCAAAACTAAAACCAGCACATTTCTCTGTATGGGACAGACAAAAATAAACAGGTGTTCTGCTTTCCCTCATTCTGTCCTTCCACTAAAACCTGTTCAAGGACAATGTAGGAGAGACACCTGAGTCAGAAAGCTAGATTTACAGGTCACAGTACAACTGCCACAGAGGACCAGCTCCCATGGGAATTCATTGACACTCCAGTGCCCAGAAGTCCGAAGTCAGCCCTTTCTCAAAATACATTTCCCTTTTTGGTTCCTTTGAAACTGCTTCCTGTAAGCTTGCAGGCATCATGATTCTCTTGGAAATGAATCTGCTATCTTCTAATCTGTTGGCACATTGTTAAAAGTTCTTTTCCTTCCTGGCACCTTGACTTTTTTGGTTAACTCTGTCAAGAGGTTGTTGACCCATAGAGCTTCAAGAGATGCTACAGCTAAGTTGTCACAGGTAGGCCCAGATCTGAAGGCACAACACTCCACCCACATCAGACTTCTTCTGATATACAAATGGCCCAACTCTACAAGTAATCCTGGGGAGATGCTAAGCCCCTGGAGTTTGTGATCACATATATTGCACATGTAACAGCTTCAAATTTTACAGTATTGACAATAAGGAACACCGAAAATTAGCAAAACTCACTAAATTCACTTAGTGAAAAAACAGAAAACTTCAACTAGCACCATGTGAGATATATATTAATATTTTAAAATATAAATTCAATTAATTTGTGCCTTCTAAGAAGGTAGACTTGGGGGGTTGTGGGCAACTGGGGACAATGGTAGAGAGGTCGCACTGGTATTGGAATATTGAATATCTAAAACAATTGTATACTGAACAATATTGTCAATCACAGTGTCTAAGTCAAGTTTTTAAAAAAGGAGGTCTATGGAACTGAATCCTTATGGTTCCATTCTAGTTGCTTTGTGTTTTCTCCCCTCTATTCTATACCAGTTGAATGCCAGGACCAGGTTCCATACTCAGGGGAGATCCCTTCTAGGTCTGCTCTGTAGAAGGCTCCTTTGGCAAGTTGACCAACAAAGTCCACAGTAGATCAGAGAGACAGTTTGTGATCACTAAAATGCTAACAGATGGTCATGCCAGAAACATTGAGTTTCCCAGTACTATCAGGTGCTTTCCGATAAAGGAACAAAAACACTCCCTGGCATGCAGCCCTTTGTTTTTTTGGAAATGAGAGAGTTATCTGTATTTGTCAAAGTAAAAATGAACTATTGGGAGGCAATATGAAATACTGTTGAAATAAAAGGCTTAAAACAGTAATAAATCACTGTGAGCGAAGGTGATAAATGATGCTGACTCAATTTCAGCTAATGAACCACTTGGACCTTTGGCCCGATTGACACTAGCAGCTTTAAGGGGTGATTTTTCCATCTGCAGTAACTCCAACTCTTCATGTGGCATGCTACCAGTGGATTATTAGAGACCTTGATATGAGGTCTATTGACTTAGCACTGGGGGCAACTCATGGGTAAGGTTTTCTTATTGATGGTGGGGCTGCCTATGCAAGTCCTAAAAGAGGAATTGAGCCTTACATCCTCCTTTTCTCTTTCCAAATCCAAAGCCTTATGGTTCTAATAATACACTCAACATATCCCAGCCAGGCCTCAAGCCCAAATTCTTTGCTCTCATTTTGTTTGCAATCCTATTTAGAACCTAGAGAGAGCTCCCATCTTGCAGGAAGAAGTTACATTTCTGGAAGATTCATCAGCCACATAGTCTTTCTTACCTGTCTGACCCATTCCATACACATTCAAATTTATCAAAAATGCAATCATTTTCATAGAGGGAACATAACTTGCTACGGAGGTAGTCGTGTACCTAGAAGAGAAGGAAACACACAAAGAGACTGAGTTATAAAGAAAAGAGATGATTTTGGTTCAGGATATTTCAAAGCTTTTGTGCAATTTGGGAGGGAGGGTTTCAGGTCATGCTCAACCATGCTCAAGGCTTACTCCTGGTTCTGTGTTCAGGGACCACTCCTGAAGAGGTTAAAAGACCATGTGTGGTACTGGGGATTGAACTGTGATTGACTATGTGCAAGACAAGCACTGTAACCCCAATGCTATCACTCCAGTTCTTTGATATGCACTCTTAATTTTTGGTATCATGTTCCTGGAATTCAGTGAATCTAAGTTAAAACACAGATGTGGCTTCATGGAGCTATTAGAGATTGGGTTAGGTTAGTGAATTGCTCCTTATGTAGCCAATATGGATTAAACGAGTTTGTTGATCAGGCTGACTAATGAATAATAAAGCCAGGATGTTCAGTAGTAGAATTCCTTTTTTTCTTCTTGTCTTTTTGGAGGCAGTGCTTAGGGATTATTTCCACATTACTCTGTGCTTGGGTGTTGCTCCTGGCAATGCTCTGGGGATTATGTGATGCCAGGGATGCAGAACTATCTCTCCATCTTCAAGAATCCAAGGATTATTTTCTTTCTTCTTTTTCTAGTGAAGCACCATCGTTTTTATTGAAAAAATGTAATTAAAAAGATGAGAGAGCATAGAAAGAGAAGAATAGAGGCCGGAGAGACAACATGGAGGTAAGGCGTTTGCCTTTCATGCAAAAGGTCATTGGTTTGAATCACGGCATCCCATATGGTCCTCCGAGTCTGTCAGGATCGATTTCTGAGCATAGAATCAGGAGTAACCCCTGAGCTTGCCGGGTGTGACTCACAAACCAAAACCAAACACCAAAACCAAAAAAAAAAAAAAAAAAAAAAGAACAAAGGTTTAAGAGAGAACTTGGATTTTTCCAGAGTGTAGAGAGCAAAGGAAATAAAGTGCATGATCAAGAGAGAACAGAAGATTAGATTATCCAGAGTGAAAAGCCAAGGATTCCATTTTCTAAACTGACTTGCCAACAAGCATTTGAGGACATTATTTAGTCTTTTATTCAAGGCATTTATTAAATGCTTATGTTCTTCTTAATATAAAGCAGTGACTATAATCGACTTGGTGCTTTCATCGTGGAATCACACATGCTCTTTATTCTGTGTAAGGAAGATATGTAGAGTAAGAAAGGACTCTATGTCTGCTGTAAAGGGGATGGGAGAGAGGAATTTAAGGATTGAGGCAAGAATACCAGCTAAACTTTGATGATAGATGATGTACAAACTTGGAACTCAAGGGTGGGCCAAGTGGTTTTTCTTTTGTTTTTTTTTTGTTTTTTTTTTTGGTTTTTGGGCCACACCCTGCAGTGCTCAGGGGATACTCCTGGCTGTCTGCTCAGAAATAGCTCCTGGCAGGCATGGGGGACCATATGGGACACCGGGATTCAAACCAACCACCTTTGGTCCTAGATCGGCTGCTTGAAAGGCAAACGCTGCTGTGCTATCTCTCTGGGCCCCGTTTTTTTTTTTTTTTTTAATTTGTGTCTTGAGATCATGTCCTACACTGCTCAAAACTTACTCTCATGGTGGTGCTCAGGCGACCATAATGGTCTAGGGATTGAACTCAGGCTGGCTGTATGCAAAGCAAATCCCTTATTTGCTATACTTTCTCGGTCCCAGGGGGCCATGTATATTGTTATTGTCACTCCATAGCCCTCACTTCAGGAAGAATGATCTACAGAGAAACACTGAACCCAGTTACTACTTTTGAGTTTTATTCATTTCCCTAATTTCCATACATGCCTGAGTTGCTGAATGTAGCTGGAGAAAATGACCCAAACATTTGTCAACATTCATCGACTTGAGTGACCCTTTGCTCTACTTTGCTCTATTCCCTATTGTTCTCCTACTAATAATCTATCTTCTTATTTCCTCTCCTGCCAGTGAAAGTGACTCAGGCTTTTTAGCTAACCCTAAGCCTAGGGTTAACTTTTTTTTTTGTTTGTAAAGGTGAAGCTCTCTAGTGCTTTTTAAGAATCTCAGAGAAAGAATGCCCCAATAGTGAAAAAAAGAACTTCTCCTTTTGTTCTGTTTTTCTTTACATTTGGGCCACACCTGGGATTATTACGGTTCTGTGTTCAGAAATTATTCCTGGCAGATTTAGGGGGATAATATGGGATGCCAATGTGTGTCAACTGCTTGCAAGACAGACATTCTACTGGCTGTGCTGTTGTTCCAACTCCAGAAGGACTTATTATTAATCAGGGTAAATCTTAAACAGTGGGTACCAATTTTTTTCTCTAAAAGCCTAAATAGTAAATATTTATTCTATATCTGCGCTAGAGCCTCTGTTGCAGTGATTCAATTCGACCAATAACTGCAGGTAACACAAACACATGTTTGGTCCCACATTCCAATAAAACTTTATTTACTGAAACAAGTGAAGACATGAACTGGTTTCTGTGATATAATTTGCTAAACCTGTTCTTAACTATTTTCTTCCTTCCCCTATGGAACTTGAACCTAGACTATTTCTTTGAAAGTGAGGAGGAAGTTAAGGTCATTGAATTGCTCATTGAACTACTCTTCTTGGTTCACAGACCTAACCCCAAGAGTTCTCTTCCTGGGTTAGCTCAATAGTATTGTGGGTAGAGTGTTTACTTTGCACATGGCCAAGTTGTGTTCAATCCCCAGCACCTCACATGATCCCCCAAGAATGCCAGGAGTGATTTCTGAGCACAGAGCTAGGAATAAGCCCTGAGCATGACTGGGTGTGGCCTCAAACAAAACAAAAAAATTGTTCTCTTCTAGAAAGCCAGGCTGATCCTTGTTTTTTTCTTTTTTTGAAAAAATTTTAAATTGCCTTTGAAGTATGTAATAGAGGCAGAAATGGAGGATCTTTAGGGTAAGTTTGCCAAAATGGGAATTAAATCATTATCTAATGGAAAACAAATTGATGTGCTAGTTTTAATCTGTTGTTATCCTGTTCACAGCTCACCTACATTTTGGAGGACAGCAATGAGCAAAACATATCTCTATTTTCAACTTTATATCTATCTACGCTTTCTTTTTATCTGTTATGGAAACTTTTAAGGCAAGACACAGATGTGCAGTTTCCAAGAAAATAGAAACATATTTTGTGAACAGTTGGTTAAACAGATTTTTATAATCTAGTATGTAAGACTTCTTAGCCTAAAAGAATTTGCAATATTTTAAGATAGGAATAGAATATTACTTTATTCAAGCCCGGAGAGATAGCACATGGCATTTGCCATGCAAGCAGCCGATCCAGGGCCAAAGGTGGTTGGTTCGAATTCTGATATCCCATATGGTCCCCCGTGCCTGCCAGGAGCTATTTCTGAGCAGACAGACAGAAGTAACCCCTGAGCATCACTGGGTGTGACCCCAAAACCAAAAAAAGAATATTACTTTATTCATTAGAATCACCTAATATTTTATTTTAATATTGCTTAGAATATAAGAATTATATAAGTGACGTAGTATAGAATAGTAAGGATTAAGTGGTATTAATATCTGACTACTTCTTCCTGAAATTTTTCTGATTGCCCACCATTTTATTGTCTTATAGAACTTCCATGTGTGAGAAATAAAGTGGCATTTTGATGTTTTGGAAGTGCAGATCTATAGTAAAAAATCACACCCCCTTTGTGGGGGGAAGGGTGCACTGATGAAGGATGGTGTACATTTTATGACTGAAACCCAACAATGAACAATTATTGCTTAAATAAAGCAATAAAAAGTCCATTTACCCAAATCCCCATAAATCCACACATATATTTATATATATTTTTTTTTGACACCCATCAGTGCTCAGTCTTATTCTTGGCTCTTTGCTCAGGAATCACTCTGGGATCAGATGGGGTGCTGCAGGTCAAATCCCATAGGCTGATGTAAGGCAATCAACCTGCTTGTTGGCCTCCCAAATTTTTAAAAGACAAAGCCAGAAATAACCTAAAGGAAATTTTAGTCCAAACCATTGTCTCCTTTCCAGCAGCTAAATTTTAAGAAATTATTGCCTATCTCCAATTGAGGGCTTCTGAAAGAAAAGAATAGCTGCTAAGAATGTTGCTGCATTTAGATTCTGCTGCTTAAAAAATTAGGCAAACAAAGTGGTATTTGTCTACTAAAAAGGAGAATAAGAAATTGAGGCACATCTAGAAGGAAGAGAGCATTAAAAACTTCCAATTTGGGTTGTGCTCTGCTGAGAAAACTGAGGACCTGAAGGGAGTTTTTTCCTGTGCTTCTGCCTGTCCTGAATTCTTGGAGCTCTCCTCAGAGATCAGAGCCCTGGGAAGTGAACCCACAAAACACTGCATTCTGAAGTTGCCAGTGAGTGAATAAGTGAGTAAGAACTGGCTGGCTGTGGGGCTTTCCAATTGGAGAGCTGATTGCCCTTCCTGCGGGAGACTCCAACCTGCAGTGCTCTGCTGAGAAGACTGAGGACCTGAAGGGAGCTCTTTTCTGGGCTTCTGTCTTTCCTGAATTCTTGAAGCTCTCCTCAGAGGTCAGAGCCCTGGGAAGCGAACCCACAAAACACTGCATTCTGAAGCTGCCAGTGAGTGAATAAGTGAGTAAGAACTGGCTGGCTGTGGGGCTTTCCAATTGGAGAGCTGATTACTCTTCCTGCGGGAGACTCTGCCCTAATGTGCTCTGCTGAGAAAACAGAGGACCTGAAGGGAGTTTTTTCCTGTGCTTCTGTCTTTCCTGAATTCTTTTTTTTTGTTTTTGTTTTTGTTTTGTGCCGAAACCCGGGATCAAATTTCCTGAATTCTTGAAATTCTCTGAAGAGATCAGAGCCCTGGGACGCGAACACACAAAACAATGCATTCTGAAGCTGCCAGTGAGCGAATGAGTAAGAACTGGCTGTGGGGGTCTCCACTGTCACCTAGAGCCCAGAAGAGTGCAACCACTCTGCTTTGCTTCACGGCCGCGCACTCTTTCTAACCAATAAACCTCATCACAACATGCAGGAAAAACCACACTACTAGCGTGACAATGGGGAAAACCCATAGGCAAACACCATACACCGAGAATGAGGATGATAGCTTGGATGACCTTAAAAATTACAACCATCTGATTAAACTCCCAGATAAGGAACTTAAATAGAAATATGGAAGATGTTTGTAAAACTCCAAGAAAGCATAGATCGATCAGAACAGAACACAAAGACAGAAATCAGAAAACTCTAAACTGAAATAGCACACCTGAAAAACATGGTAGCTCAACTGAAAACACCTCAGTGGATGCCCTTGACAGCAGGGTAACAGCAGCTGAGGAGAGAATCTGAGTACTGGAAGATGAGATGCAGAAAAACTCAACACAGCAGAAGAAATTGGAAAAGAACTTTAGGACAAATGATCAGCAATGGAAAAAGTACTCAAGGAATGTGAACAGATGAAAATAGAAGTCTTTGATAAACTCCACAGAAACAACTTAAGAATCATTGGAGTCCCAGAGACCCAAGTAGGAGATCTCCAGGAAGAATCAAATGTCAAAGACATCATCAGAGATACTACCAGAGTTAAAGACTACATGCAATCAAATCCTGCATGCCTGAAGAGTACCAGCCAAGAGAGACCCAAAGAAAAACACCCCAGGCACATCCTCATTACAATGACAAATCCCACAGACAGAGATAGAATACTGAATGTAGCAAGATCAAAAAGGGAAATTACATTCAGAGGAGCATACCTAAGACTTACAGCAGACATGTCACAAGAAACTCTCAAGGCCAGAAGACAGTGGTGGGATATTGTGACAAGACTGAAAGAAATGAAAAGAATACTGCACCCAGCCCAACACACGTTCAGGTTTAAAGGAAGAATACATAGCTTCATGGATAAACAAGAGCTTAAAAATTCACAGATGATAAACCAGCCTTAAAGGAAAAAATGACATGTCTACTCTAAGACAAGAGATAACATTAAATCCTATGACAATCATCTCTCTCAATGTTAATGGACTAAACTCATCAATTAAACGACACAGAGTGGCAAAATGGGTCAAAAAGATGAATCCAACCTTATGCTGCCTACAAGAAACACATCTGAATAGTCAGAACAAACAGACTCAAAATCAAAGGATGGAGGAAAGCATCCAAGCAAACAATACCCGCAAAAAAGCTGGGGTGACCATATTAATATCTGATGACACCAACTTTATACTCAGGAAAGTGGTAAGGGACAAAGATGGACACTATGTTCTAATCAAGGGATATGTGCAACAGGAAGAAATCAGACTATTAAACATATATGCATCCAATGAGAGACCAGAAAATTATCTAATACAGTTACTGACAAATAGGAAAGAAGAAATTAATGATAACACAATAATTATGGGAGACCTCAACACAGCCCTATCAACACTTGATAGGTCAACCAGACTGAAACCTAATAAAAACATACTAGTCCTGAAAAGAGTAATGGAAGGAAGTGGACTAGTAGATATATATAGGACACTCCATCCCAAAAAACCTGGTTACATATTCTTCTCCAATGTACATGGGTCATTCTCCAGGATAGACTACACGTTGACACATAAAACATACCTCCATAAAATCAAGAGGATTGAAATCTTGCAGGTTACCTTTGTTGACCACAAGGCTCTGAAATTAGATGTGAACTACAAAGCCGCACAGCAGAAAAACTTCAACCTTTGGAAATTAAACACTCTGCTACTGAACAACCAGTGGGTCCGTGATGAAATCAAAACTTTCCTGGAAACAAATGATAATGAAGACACCACTCCCCAGAATCTATGGGACACAGCAAAAGCCGTTCTGAGAGGAAAATTTATAGCTCTACAGGCACACATCAGGAAGGAAGAAGGGGCATCCCAGAATAACTTAATGATGCAGCTCAAAAAATTAGAAAATGACCAACAAAAGGAACCAAAAATAGGGAGAGAGAAGGAAATATCAAAGCTGAAAGCAGAACTCAATGAAGTGGAAAACCAAAAAACAATTCAAAAGATCAACGAAAGCAGAAGTTGGTTCTTAGAAAAAATAAAACTCCTGCGGGGGACTCTGCCCTACTGCTCTCTGCTAAAGGAACTGTGGACTGAGGGGAGTCTTTTTCTGTGCTTCTGCCTTTTCTGAATCCCTGGAGCTCTCCCCAAAGACCAGAGTCCTGGGAAGTGAATCCAGAAATCACTGCATTCTGAAGCTGCCAGCTAGCTAATGAGTGAGTAAGATATGGCTGTGGAGATTCCCAATTGGAGTGCTGATTGCTCCTTCTGCAGGAGACTCC
>PVKC010052489.1:0-10270 GCA_004027635.1 Crocidura indochinensis
AGGGCTATCGAGTAAGGTTTGGAAGAAGGTGAGGTTTGGGAAAACAGGGAGGCAATGCAAAGAACTGAGCTTGTGTTGCATGCTAAAAGCCTGAATTTGATTCCTGTACAATGTGCTTACCCAAACACCGCAGGGATTGACTCCAGTAATAGCCCCTGAGCATCACCAGATATGGACTAATAACCTGAGTTACTGGATGCCACTCTTAAAATAGTCTATATTTATATGCTGTCCAGCTTAAAACATATGTCTCAAATCTCCATATATAACCTTTTTTTGTTTTTCTTGTTTTTTTTTGGGTCACACCAGCAGCGCTCAGGGGTTGTCCCTCCTGGCAGGCTCAGGGGACCATATGGGATGCCGGGATTTGAATCACCATCCTCCTACATGCAATCAAACGCCCTACCTTCATGCAGTCTCTCCGGCCCCTATATGTAACCTTTTTTTATTTTCTTCATTTGTTTGGGTTTTGGGCTATACCCAGAGGTAATCAGGGTTTCTCATGGCTCTGGGTTCAGAAATCCTCATATATATATATATATATATATGATAACTCTTCCATGGTGTGCTTTGGGGGTCCATGCAGTGTTCAGGATGAGAACTCTAAGATCTTGCCATATGCTACCACGGGAGGGAGAGCCATTTTCCTGACCTCTGAACACAGTATTTGGAAAGTGCAGGCATTTTTGTCCCTGCTTAACCTGGTAGTCAATGAGGTTCCGTGATCTGCGCAGGGCCATGTGGCTAATTAGTGACGAGAGCTGAGATTCCAATCAGATTAGTGAATTTTCAAGGTCCAGGGCCTTGGCTCTGTCCTGGCAAAGTTGGCAGAGTTTTCTCTTTGACAGTTCAGGGTTTCTGGAAGTCAGTCTCACTCTGGCTGCCTTTCACTTCCCCCTTGGTAAAGAGCAGAGCAGGCCTGGCATTTCTGAGGGCCCCTTACTGCATGTATGTTTTCAGAGCTGGCGGCCATGTGGATGATGGTAGCACATCCTTGTGGGATTTACAGTCCAGGAGGCTTTAAGTAAAGAATGACTTTGAGGAGAGAGAAAAAGAAGGGACAGGCAAGTGTCACCCATGTCTGGGCTCACGCTTCACTTCATCAAAACCAGAGAATCATCAGCCCAGGTGGGAAGGAGAAAGGAATAACATCATGCCTGGAGGTCTAAGGTGGGGCTTCGAATTTGATAGTTGAACAGGACCAGTGGATGGAGGCCAAGAGAGGGAGGGGACCCAAGAGCTGGACCTTGTCTTGGATAGAAAAGGCTGTTATGGGCTGGAGCAATAGTGCAGTTGGTAGGGAACTTGATTTGCACACAGCTGACCTGGATTTCATCTCTGGCATCCCATCTGGAGTATGGGAACTCCATACTCCAGGAACGGGAGTTAACAAATAGCCAGGAATAAGAGTGAATGTGGTTGACTGGAAACTTGATGGTGTTTATTGGCTTTGTTTTTGTGGGAGTGTCTGGTCAGGTTCTCATCTGGTGATGAGTCCCAGGAGGGAGGTTTAAATGGAAGGGAACATTCACAGGGCAATGGAAGAAAAGCTTTTCGACTCAACTTCATGATTTAGCCTCTAAATAAGAAAAAGGTTGGTGATTTCCAGAATGGAAGCACACAGGTGGTTCAGTAGGATAGGAAAGGTGCCTGGCTGGTACAAGCCAGCTTGTGGGCTTGGCCAGAGATCTGGCAGGCCTAGCCATTCTTCGTTGTTTAATGAGTTCACATCTGATATCCCACAACTTTTCTGTAATGCCCAGCTCAGATGGCCCAGACTAATAAGAAACAGCTTAGGGTTTATACCCTGTTAGGGTATAAACCTTGTTCATTTCCTTCTTGCTCTCACAAGGAGAGAAGGCATAAATAAAATAAATGGAGATGGTTTTGAGTTATGTTGCCCTCCATAAATTCCTCATACGGGGGAATTGGTGAATAAATGCCTCTTGGCAAGGCCACTAAGAAAGGGCAGGTGAGAAACAAGAGAAGTGTTGAAAATCCAGGGGAAGTGTATTGTACATTTTTTTTTTTTTTTGCCATCATTGAAAATACAAGTCTTAAGCACATCTGGCCTCTCCATCCCTCTGATTCTTGCTTTTATTCTCTCATAAACTCTCCATTGGAAAGATGGCGAAATGAATAATCTATTGACTTGTTTGTGCTGATAACATAGAAAAGAATCAGAAATCCTCTCTGCCGGCCTACTGCTAGGAGTGAGTTTGTTTCTGGCTCACAGACTCTGGTAAGAAAAACAGAGCTGGCTTTCCCCATTTTCCTGATTCCCCAAAAGCTTTTTTTTTTTTTTTAATCATTCAGGACCTGGCAGGTTTGCTGTCTGAGTTCTCACTAAACAGACCTACGTGCCAATCTTGACTTTGGTCTTCCCCCGACATGACAAGCTTTGCCGAGTTTGTGCATTTTAGTCCCCTCAGGACTCCAGATTTTAAATAATTGCTGACAAGCATGAAGAAACTTTTCGAATTGGGTGAGGCTTGACTTGAGACGCCTGGGAAAGCAGCTAGAGACATACCATCTGCCTAAGTCATTTCATGCTAGAGTTGGTTTTCCAATGAGGGTGCCCATGAGTTGAAAAGAAAATCATTTTCTTGTCACTTAGGACCAGTTGTCGGGGCACTTTGAGAAGGCATCCCCTTGAGGATGGTAAAGTCCATTGTAAGGCAGGAAGTTCTGATGCTGTGAAGGCAGGTGGCCCATCTGTACTACATCTGTGGAGATGTGCAGGGGGCGAGGGAGAGTTGAAGGAACCAGGAGTAGGAAATGACTGAAGCTCGCTCAGGACTCTACTCAGGAAGAGCTTGAGAAGCTAAGTTGGGACCAAGTTGGGACCTCCTATGTCAGTAGTTTTTGTCACAAAGGAGAGACTAGGCCAGAGCAGGACCTCATGGGGGCCTAAATTCTGTGTCTGAGGAAAAAACACATGTGTCCAAGGTCTGATGATTCCAGCAACCAGGCCGCAGAAATGGGCCATTTACTCTTCAAAAAATATGGTTCTTACTTTTTTTGAAGGGAGATTGGCTGTTGGTTCATAATTTACAAGTCTGTTTCAGCCCTAACAAATTTTTTCTACTTAATTATCTTGCTTTACATGTCTCAGCATACCTGGGTGGGACTGGCTCCTTATAGGCCTCTATTCTTTCTCCCACTTGGGGGGTGGTCTCTGAACTCAATAAAAGCTGCAGTTCTGGCAGGCAGCTCTTTCTTGACAAAACAGAAAGCTACCTGACCACATATGATGACACTCTCAGCCTGGTTTGGATTATTTTTTCTGTGGCAGCTTCTGCTCCAGACCTGGTTTCCTAAGGTGGGATCACAGCATGTGGAGCTTTTACAGTGGTTGACTACCCGGTGGTGCTTGGGGTACCACGAGGTGTTGGGAATTGATCCCTGGGCTCTCCACACACAAAACTGCTCATACCTTTGAGCTCTCCCCACTGTGGGATTTTTACTTTAGGGGAATGTTTGTATAATTCTTCAGCTCCTCATGGTTACTGAATACAGAAAATGGAAAAATGACTTCTTCTTTGCAAATGACTCAGTAGGAAAAAATAAAGCTGACAATGTCTTATAACATGGTGCTGTGATTCTGCTTTCAAAACGGAGAATGAAGAATGATTTAGTGACGGAATCCTTGGGCCTCCCAGCTCTTGAATATTCCCTTTCTTCCCTATGAGGAAGGAAGTTGTTCGTTCTAGAACTCGGAGCAGCTTTGGTGATTTGTTCCGACATTACAATTAAAATTAAAATCCCAAATCACATGGCCAGGATCAAGCCCTGAACATAGGTGGATCTGACCCAAGGAACAGAAATAAAAGAAGTGACAGGTCCTGCTCTATGTATGACCAGCATTTTTCTGTGCCTACCCTCCCTCCTTTTCTCTGAGGTTTTGTAATCCCCAAATTTTTAGAAATTTTTAGACCTGGAAGAGGCCTTAGCTCAGAGTTTGTGGGTTCTTGTTTAAAACGATGCTTCTGCTTGTCTCTATTCTCGGAAAAGGCAGGCTAGATGGCCTCGTGCACTTATGCATAGGAAAATAAAGAATGGAAGATTTGCAGCCTAGCCCAGCCTTTGGGATCTGACAATTCTGTAACGATTATTAATGGAGAAAGGGCCATTTTATGGATATTGGTTCCTTGAGCCTTAATAGCTCAATGTGTCATGTCGCGATGTGGTTTTGGAGATATTTATGACACGTCTCTCCCCACCTTGGAGGAATAAGCTCTAAGGAAAGTCCAGAATGATGGGCCTGTTTTGGGTGGCTTTTGTTGTGCCTTTTTCTGGGTCCCCACCAGAAATCACTGCTGCTTAGTCTGACAACGTTATTAAACATTCATTGTGTGTGTATGTGCAGAGCCTGCTCGTAACATCTGAAATGCTCAAGAGGGACTTGTGGAAGGGAGTAAAACTACCTCCATCTCTTTCCCTTGTTTGGCAACTTCTTGGATACTGTCCCCCACACCCAGAGTCTTGCTCTCCTCTCAGCATTACCCAAATGAACAGCTGAGGTAGATGTGGGCAGATCAGTCAAGGGAGAAATAGCAACTATTGTGCTTCTAGAAAACTAGTGAAGAAAGAAGGAAGCATTAAAAAAAAAAAAAGCATAACTATGGAGTTGGAACGATTGCATATCAGGGAGGGCATTTACTTTGCATAGGGTTGATTTGGATTCAATCCCCGGAATCCCAGATGGTGATGTCACCTGAGTTTGCCAGAACTATTTCCTCAGCTCAGAGTCAGGAGTAACCTCTGAGCACCACCAGGTGTGGCCTCAAAACAACAAAAAAGGCAGAACTAGATGAGTAAATTGACCAAGATATTGCCCTGTTGCAGCATTTAAATTAACCATTAGAGATTAGAGTGTGAAAAACTATACTCAAGGATACAAACAGGGCATGGTTATGACAAACAAGTCTCGGCTTTAGGGAACTGACACACAGACACTTTTATGCACATGCACAGTTGATCTTGGGCTGTTGAAATTCTGAACGCCACCCAGCAAGCCAAGAAGTCAGTAAGTAGCAACATACCAGGGATAAAAAGAAAGATCCAAAAGCACTTAAGTGCTAAACTCCCCCAGTTGGAGACTAAGACTTTGGAGAGGAGGAGGGACCAAAGGCAGACAAGGTGTCATAGCCAAAGTCCTTTTTATTTGTAAGTTATGAAGCAAAAACAGGGTAGTCTAAGGAATGGGGGTCGGGGGGAGAGGAAGTGCTTATGAATGTTGAAGTTTACTTGCTTTTAGGCCTCTAGTCCTCTGAAGGTTCTTGGTCCAGGCCATTTCCCCATGCCCCTTCTGGAGTTGAACACACTTGTTTCCTGGTCTTGGTTTTCTACTTGTCCTGCTCCAAAAGTAATAGGCTTCTGGGACATGACTGGCTTTGGATCTAGGGAGTGAGTGTCTGTACTTCTGTACCACAAAGTATTAATCGACCTGCCAGGAATACAGAGGCTGCTAGGATGGGATATGTACTAAAAGCCACACTTGGAGCCTTCCTGCACCAAACAAATATAGCCGTAATGAGTCATAATTCATTATTGTAACACCTGTGAGTGCATATGAATAAAAGAAAATTGGGAAATAGAACTTTCTACATTCGATAGAATGTCAATGAATAAATGGAAAAGAAAGGGCAGGAACCAAAGTCATTCTTTTATAGCAAGAACCAGGGAAACAATTAAAAATCAGTGACCAGAAGTTTGATCAGAAGCAAGATATTTACAAGGCTGCAGAGAGTCTTTGCACAAAACATTTATTCAATTGTTCAAAACAATTGTTCAGAAAGTGTGGATATGAGAAAGCACCCAGCAGTCTGGCACGTGACATCTGAATTTCAAATTCTGCTCCATATGGTCCCTTAAGCTCCATTGTGGTGGTACGTGTGGTTCTTGGAGCCACAGGGACCAGTTCTGTATCCTCATCCCACAATACTGTCTGACCTATTGGTCAAATATCACCAGCAATGGTCCCTAACCTTCTGGCCTTCAAGAGCACCAAAAATTTGAGAGGCATTAAAGGGGAAGTTTACCTTGGAATATCAAGTTCATCAGAGTTGGTAATGTAATTGGGTCCCTCAGAACAACTCAACCCAGGGTTACTGAAAACCTGATATCTTCAAGACTTACTAGCTTCTACAAGCCCGGGGCAAGTTTGAGACAGACTAAATTAGCCTGATGTGCTAGGATCCAGATCATTGCCCTGGTTTGTTCCTCCTGTTTGTCCTGGATGAGATTCATATTCCAGGGTATAGGGATTGTGGGACTAGGAATGGAGACTGAAAGTTTCCAGTTCCTGCTTGTCACTATGGAACAGCAGTGAGACCTCGGAAAGGGGGCCAGGGTTTGCAGCTATACCAGTGTGGGCCGAGTTCATGTAAATTGTGGGCCTCATGCTGGAGAGGAACATGGCAAAGGTCAGTCAAGATGGAAGTCTGGGTGAAGGTTGAGGATGAAAATGACAGCTAGTGTGGTCAGGAAAGGTGAAGAGGGGTGTGGCCACCAAAAAGAATGAAACTGGGGTGGTGAGGGCTAGGACCAAGGCATGCACACACACTCCCCATTTTCCAGGGCTCACTCCCCATCCTTTCCTAAGGAGAGATGGAGGGTAAGAAGACACAATGGGGTACGGGTTTGGCTGTATCTGGTTGTGGGAAAGTGCAGTGCATTCTAGGAGTTTTGCACAGTAGATCTGTGTTCTGTGTTCTGGAGCCAGGATTGAGCAGTGAGAGGGTTGGCTTGTCAGGGCCATCAGAAGCATGGTCTGTGACAGATATGACAACCCCCCCCCCCAAAAAAAAGAATAGGGAATGGTATGAGTGCAAAGGCTTAGAAATGAGAAAGGTGAATTGCTTATTGGGATGTCCAAGTGGCCAAAATGTGAGTTTCAAGTGAGGGCATAACCTTCTCACCCTCTTGAAAAATTGGGAAGCACTTGGGGGTCACATCATTTACTTTCTGGTACACAGTAGATGGTTACTCCCTCCCTGCCCACTCAATGACTTGGTTGATAACTAACACAAGGATAATGTCTCGATGATGCTCAGAAGAGCCTTTTGCTATTCTTGCTTAACTAACCACATTTGGAACCAGTTCATGTTTCCAGTATAGCTGATTTTTTTTTTCATGGATAAAATGGAATTTTATTTATGCAAACGAAAATCAGATTATGGAAATAGCCTTAATGGGGAAGGGTCAGCTGGAGGATGTTTGGCCCTATTCTCCATTGATGGATGGGCAGGAAAATCCCTGTAAATTATGTTAGGAAGCTTCTGTTCTGTTATCTGCTTATTAAAACCCAGCTTTGGGCATAGCAGCCTTTAAAAAATGCACAGTCCCTCTGGCCCCGAGAGCGCTGGGAAAACTTCCCATCAGCTGATGCAAAACAAACAGACTAATAGATGATGGTCTGCATGTGCTGGTGATGTTAGTTGGCTCTCGCTTCTTCAGGAAATGGGGTTTGTGTGTCTGGTTCTGTGGGCTCCCTGCCCTCCACTTACAGGACAGGACCAGAGTTTGATGTCTCTGACCACAATGCCAGGCCACGCTTCCAGGCCTTGTGTTTGTTTGCAGCCATTAAAACCTGAGATTTGCCTTTCTTCACTGCAAATTTCTTTCTTCCACCCTCCTTTTTTATGCCAGTTAAATTTGACCTTGCTTTATTTGAAGGTATCCCTAGTGAATGGAGAGCATTTAAGACTTTTCTGAAACAGACCTCCCTGTCTCAATAAACCAGTGTAATCTGATTCCAGTGACCAGCAAAATCTCTTGGTTATGAGCAAAGGGTTTTCATTGAAGTAGATGTTGCTTTGCTGCTCTGATAACTACAGAATATGCACGTAGCAAGGAAACTGCTCCTTTTGCTCTCTTGGCAGAGTCAGATGGGGAAACTAAGCATAGGAGGGTCCGCACTCTATGAGCCCTGGAACTAAGCCTTTCTACTGATTCTGCTTTGATAGATGCCTTTAGTTAAGCAGTCAGAAATTGGCTGTGGATGGTTTTCATAAATTAAGCATTGGAAACTGACTGACAGGACAACCAAGTCAGTCGGGACTCAGAATGCATCCTGCATCCTCTGATCCTGCAGGCCTGCCCACTCCTTCACATCCAAGTACCCCCTGGGTGGGGGAGAGGTGTGGCTCTCAACTTCCTGCCACCACTTATTTCTCTTCTGTAAAGGAAGGAAGGAAATGCCAGTTGTACCTTGGATCCAGTTGTTTCCTCCATTCTGGAGGATGCTCCCTGCCACCTATTCTCCCAGCTCAGGCTCACAGTCTGCAGGAAGGAAGAACAGTCCCCAACTTGGCCGCTTGGTTGACACTGGTCCAATGATGCCACCCTGCCTGGCACTCCTTATTTCTTTTTGCCTCTCAACAGAGTATCAGAGTGTTAGGAAGAGGCAGGGGGTGCCATACTGTACATCTATGAAGGTGCTTAATCTTGCTTACCCTGGAGGCAGCCATTGCTGTGGACCACTTATATGGAGATTTGAGTCTTTGGGTATATGGCACAGACCCCAGTTCTGACTCTTCACTTCTACCCTCTGTCTCTTCAGGAGCTCCTTGGCCCAAAATTCTGTGCAGATGCACCTTCTGGTAGCACCTGTCAAGCCCTAATCACCCGGGAGCTACAGTTAGAGTATCACCCCATCCCCTCACCATGTTATCTTTGTTAGGAGAACCCCGTCTTCTTCCTGCTTTCATCCCTTTCATCTAGAGTAGTGCCACGTTCTTCGTGGGGGTTATATCAAAATGTATCGATAGTGTGGATCACTCTAGAGTTTTGCCTGGGTGATGATAGGAACATGTGGATGAATAAACACACTTTGGTACTGAAACTAGGTTACTGGGTGCTGTGGGAATGTTGGCAGAATGTTGACAATTTCTCTTCACTCAGAGGCTCTACATATGAAACAAAGCTGACTGCTAGTACACAGGGCAGGGTCAGGAAGGATGGATAGAGCAAGACACTAGGTGATCTTTTGGTGTGATGAAAATGTCTAGACTGGATAGTGGTTATATAACTGTATCCATTTGTCAGAAGTTGCTCAAATGAATACTGAGAAAATGTGTATTTACCTTGATAGATTTTGCTTCCAGGTGGACCTTTAAAAAATGAATATAAGGGGCCAGAGAAATAGCACAGGAGGTAGGTCAGGAGCTTGCCTGACATGATTTGGTTCAGCCGGGAGCGATACCCTGAGCATAGCCAGGAGTAAGCCCTTAGTGCAGCTGGGTTTTATTCTTCCAAACCACCCCCCCACCCATGCTCTGATTCTCAAATATCAGAATGCAAGTTTTTTTTTTTTTCCTTCGGTTTTTGGGTCACACCCGGCAGTGCTCAGGGGTTACTCCTGGCTCCATGCTCAGAAATTGCTCCTGGCAGGCACGGGAGACCATATGGGGCACCGGGATTCGAACTGATGACCTTTTTGCATGAAAGGCAAACGCCTTACCTCCATGCTATCTCCCGGGCCCCAGAACGCAAGTTTTGTTTGTTTGTTTGTTATTTATGGGCAACACCTGGTGGCGCTCAGGATTTACTCTTGTCCCTGCGCTCAGAAATCTCTTCTGGCAAGTGTTGGGGACCATATGATATGGGATGCTAGGAATCAAACCTGGGTCTGTCCTGGGTCGGCCGCATGCAAGGAAATGCCCTACTATTCTATCTCTCCAGTTCCCATAGTTGCCAAGTTGTGTATGTCTAGGGGGAATGTTGTGAATGGACTGTGAGGATTGGCAGGACAGTGGATGGGCAGCAGCACCCTGGTTGAGTTATACTTTTCTCCTTTCCTTACCTAAATGGAAAATCAGCTATTGGAGCTGTTGCCGCTGGAAGTTAAGAACAAGCCGGCGGAACCATTGACTGGCAGCTCCCTCCCTGCGGCATTTAATTTTAGCACCAATGCCTTTAGGAATTCTTTGCAACTTCAGTTTTCAGGCTTAACTCATGTGATGAATCATCAATACTGAGGCTAGGTAGGGAGATTGTGGCCATAAACACTCTATTCACAGACAATCATGACGATTGAACACACTTATTAGAGTTATTTGTCAAATATCTGGCCAGGTTTTTATTGTGCCATTATTGTTAAATGTTTCCAGTACATCTGGGTAATTTTTTTTTTTTTTTTTGGTTTTGGATTTTGGGTCATACCTTAGGGGCATTCAGGAGTTACTCCTGGCTCTGTGCTCAGAAATCACCCATGGCAGGCTTGAGGGACCATATAGGATGCCAGGAATCAAATTAACTTACCGCT
>PVKC010052490.1:0-10227 GCA_004027635.1 Crocidura indochinensis
CCGGTGACTCTCAGGGGTTACGCCTGGCTATTCGCTCACAAGTCGTTCCTGGCAGGCACGGGGGGCCATATGGGGAACCGGGGGATCGAACCGCAGTCCATCCTAGGTTAGCGCAGGCACCTTACCTCCAGCGCCACTGCTCGGCCCCCTGGAGTGGACTTTCAAAGTTCAGTTTTCATAAGGATGTTCTACTGATTCAGCACTGAGAGGCTTAAGAATGTACCTTAAGATTGTGGACTTCCACAAGGGCATTGATATCTTAAAAATGAAATTGGAAGAGTCAAGCAATGAAGGTTAAGGCTAAGCTCTGTTTGATCCTTCTTGGTCTTTTGGATAGCCGTTGGAACAGTGCATTAATGTTACAGGTAGGAACCTGGGTTGTTTTCAGATTCTCTATTTTAAATAGTGCTACAATGAGCATAGGAGCGTAAGGGCATTTTTTTGTCTTGTATATCCTGGATATATCTCTAGGAGTGGTATTACTGAGTCATATGAAAGCTCAATTTCTAGTTTTTTGAGGAATGTTCATATTGTTTTCCAAAAATTGCTGGATCAGTCAATATTCCCACCAGCAGTGAATGAGAATCCCTTTCACACTGATGATTAGTGATGTGGGACATTTTTTCATGTGCTTTATGGCCACCTCTAATTATTCTTTAAGGAAACATCTGTTTATTTTTTCTTCTCATTTTTGATATGGTTAGATAATTTTTTCTTGTAAAGTTCAATCAGAGCTTTTTATATCTTAGATATTAACCCCTTATCTGATGGGTATTGGGTGAATAGTTTCTTCAATTCTGTGGTTTGCCTTTGTGTCCTAGTTACTATTTCCTTTGAGATATAAAAGATTCCAAATTTAATGTAGTCCTATTTGTTTATTTTTGCTTTCTCTTGTTTGGCCAGTATTTTTTATCCTTGAAGATGCCTTTACATAGAGTGTTCTGACTGTTTTCCTCTATGTATCTTCTGATCTTAGGGATATATATATATATATATATATATATATATATATATATATAATCTTCCTTATTTGTAGAATTTAAAATAACAAGAGATAGTAGGATAGTAATATCCACTGACAATAATACCCAGAGACGGTAGAGACAAAGGCAGGTAGTCCAGCCCTGGGTAGAAATCTCACCACAAAGATTGGTGAGTGTAATTAGATCAGAGAAGGGTCTACTGGAACATTGATAGTTGAAATTGATCACTCTGGAGAAGAACTTGTAATTGAAAGCAGAGAAACTAACTGACCAGGTACCCCTCAATTAACAATAGTGCAAACTATAGGAGAGAGAGGGGTGAGAGAGAGAGAAAGAGAGAGAGAAAGAGAGAGAGAAAGAGAGAGAGAAAGAAGGGGAAGGGGAACATTGTTGAAGGATTGTGTTCATTGTATATCTGAAACCCAACAACGAACAATTTTGTAATTACAGTGCTTAAATAAAGCAATTAAAATTAATATTACAAAGAAGTTCTGACACCCAGGACTTTACTGAAACAGAGATTGGGCAGGGAGAATTTAGGCTGGGGTTTTGAGGTACCTTTAAAGATCCATGGTGCTTCTGCTGGAGTCCTGGTGACTTGGGTGCACTCACCTGGAAGAATTAATAAGATTGGGGATAAAAATCATTTTATATGCATAAAATTTTACAATTTATTAAAGGCAAAATTATTTTTTCACACTAATGATATGAATATGTTCATTTTTATATAAAGAATTGAATCTTGGTGCTAGAGTGATAGAACAGTGATAGGGCATTTGTCTTGCCTGTGGCTGACCCAGAAGAGACACAGGTTTGATCTCCAGCATCCCATGTGGTCCCCCAAACCAGGAGCGATTTCTGAGTGTAGAGCCAGGAATAACCCCTGAGCGTCGCTGGCGTAGCCCCCTAAAAACCAAAAAAATAAGGAGCCCGGGAGATAGCATGGAGGTAAGGCATTTGCCTTTCATGCAAAAGGTCATTGGTTCGAATCCCGGTGCCCCATATGGTCCCCTGTGCCAG
The DNA here is from genome assembly GCA_004027635.1 of Crocidura indochinensis. NCBI lineage: Eukaryota > Metazoa > Chordata > Mammalia > Eulipotyphla > Soricidae > Crocidura > Crocidura indochinensis. The sequence goes on from PVKC010052490.1 coordinate 2,004, forward strand.
CCAGGAGCAATTTCTGAGCATGGAGCCAGGAGTAACTCCTGAGCACTGCAGGGTGTGACTCAAAAACAAAACAAAACAAAAAAAACAAACAAAAAAACCCCAAAAAATATATATAAAAAAGAATTTAATCTTGTCTAAATATCTGATACTGCAAGATATAGAGTTTCTTCAGTGTTTTAAAGAGTTTATTGATATTTTGAGTTTATAAGTGTCAGTGCTGAGAATGTCACTTCATAAAAGTATATATGATATAAAGTGCACAAGTATAATTAGGGCTATTTCAGAAAGCTTCGGAAATCCTGCTCTAATTCCAAGCCAAAATCATTTAATAGGCTTTTAGGAGATTCAAGTTTAAACCTATATTGTGTCAACAAATTCATCTTAGACTTTTAATGGCAGATCGCCGGCATTTTCTTTATTTCAACAGAGTATGGTATGGTTTATCATCTCAACTTAATATTTTAAAATCAAAAGAATATTTCTGAATCTGTGACTCTATGTATTTCAGTTTTTCTTACTTTTATAATTAAATCTTGGGAAATTTATTTTGAATTACAAAATTTCTAAATTTTATAAAATAATTATTTCAAAATAACTATTTCTCCCTTTTTAAAATTTCTACTTTTCTAAATAAATGTTTCACATAAATATTACAATTTTTAATCTTGAAGAGACACATTTAAATAACTTAGTTTTTCTAAATTATCCAACAGGTAATCTAGGTGTGTGTGTGTGTGTGTGTTGTTGTTGTTGTTGCTGTTGTTTTTGGGCCAAGCTCAGCCGGTGTTCAAGGGTTATTTTTGGCTTTGCATTCAGAAATCACTCCTGGTAGGCATCGGAGACAATATGAGATGCTGGGGATAGCACCTAGGTTGGCTATGTGCAAGGCAAACAACCTACCAGCTATGTCGCTCTGGCCTCAGCTAATTTTATTTTAAAAGTCTTGACTCATGAAAAAAGTCAACAATGTTACATTTCTGCTCAGTCAAATATAATAACTTTATCTTTCAGATTCAGTTATCTGTTTATATTCTGCCCACTTAAGAACCCAGTCCCCTCTGTATGTAATATTTAGCTTTTGTAATCAGAGTTCATGTCTTTCAATGATGTAACAACTAAGGACTGTTAAGGACATGCCTTTTTAATGAATTAATGATTTTTGATAGGCCACAAAATCAAACTGGTGATATTTTTTGATTCTAAGTACCTTCCAATGAATCATGCAGTGAGTGAAAGTGATATGTTTATTGACACCATATTTAACTTGCTTCAAATTCAACATTCTTGCCCATCATTGCTCCAGTACTGTCTTTAAAGACTCTTAACACAATTTTTCCATTGTAAACCTTCTTTGTGAAAGATTTTATTGATTTTGTAGATATTTATCTTCTCCTGCTGTGTGCCCTTCCAGAGGGTGACACAACAATAATTTCTCAAGTATGTTTCCTTCATAAATATATCTTCCATAAAGTAAGAGCTGCGCTACATTAGAAATATCAGTTATTTGGGAACCATAGTGATGGGACAGCGGATAGGGCATTTACCATGCAAGTGGCTGCTCCAGGTTTGATTCCTGGTAGCTCCCGAGCCTGCCAAGAGTAATTCCTGAGCTCAGAGCCCAGAGTATCCTCTAATGCCACTGGATATGGCCCCAACACCCCCCAAAATACCAAAAACAACAACAAAAAGAAATATCAGTTGTTTTATATAACTGATTTGTCAACTTCAGGTTGCCATTTAAGCTTGGAAATCAGCTGATAGAAATGGTCATTACTTATTGCAGAAGTTATTTTGGAAAGGAAATCAGCTGATAGAAATGGTCATTACTTATTGCAGAAGTTATTTTGGAAACAGTAGCATTTGACAAAGAAATTTTACAAATTTTGCCCCTATATATTCCCACATAAATTATTTTTGTCATTTAAATAGCAGTAGGTAACAATATTTTCTGTAACAGGGTTTTTTTTAAAAAAAATTAAATAAAAAGCTTCCTAAGGTTAAAGTAAATAATATTCATATATAGTAATACATTAGATAGCATTGTTCTTTATTTAAAATTGTTCAAAATCTTTAGGTTTTATTGCGATCCAAAGTTTATTTATTTATTTTTTTGTTTTGCTTTTTTTTTTTTTTGGTCACCCCCAAAGTGCTCAGGGGTTACTCCTGGCTCTACACTCAGAAATCACCCCTGGCAGGCACGGAGGACAATATGGGATGCCGGGATTCGAACTACTGTCCTTCTGCCTGGAAGGCAGATGACTTACCACCAGGCTATCTCTCCGGCCCCATTTATTTGTTTTTTTTTGTTTGTTTGTTTTGTTTTTTGGTTTTTGGGCCACACCCAGTGACGCTCAGGGGTTACTCCTGGCTATGCGCTCAGAAGCATTTATTTGTTTTTAAAGCATAATTTTTGTTTGTTTCTTTTGCATTCAAAATGTTCGAAACATTAAAGAAATTTTTCTTTAATGATCATTATTATTAGAAGCAAATACATATTGCAAATATGGTTAGACATATTTCTATTTTACTATTTAGGCTTGCTATAATCTGATAAATATTCTGCTGTATTGTCATAATTAATTAATTTTTATTTATTCCCCATGAATTGCAAAGTTATTTATAATCAAGTTTCAGGCATAAAATACGTCAGTCCCTTCATTGGTGTCCACTTCCCTCCAACCATGCTCCTTGGTTCCCTCCCACTCAGTGTCCTACCTTTTTGAAAGATACTTTTAAAAACAAATTTTGGGCACTATGGTTTCCATTACTGTTACTGATAGGGTTTCATGCACAACAATCACTTTACCATCTTTCAGTATCCCTTTTTCTCCTCATTGATCACTTTCCTTACCACTTCAAAACAAGTGGTATTCTCTTTCCAATTCTTTTCCTCCCCACAAAACTCCCTCCACATGACAAGCTTCTTACTGTTTCCTTTGGGTACTTGTTATTCCTAAGCAGTGATCAGGGAAACATGGAAATTTGTGATCTTTGCCAACCAGGCCAGTAGTTAAGTGCAGGAGCCTGAGAATGTACTGCTACTTAGTTTGTGCATTGTGGAGACTCACTAAGACCAATATGTCACTGTTCAGGGACACAAAGCTACACTTGGTAAGGCAAAGGCACTTTTAATGCTACACCTGGCAATGCTTAGGGGGGCCATGTGGTGCTGATGATCTAGTTAGATCAAGTACATGCATGCAAAGCATGTAACTCCTACCCCCTATGCTATCTTTCTTAGCTTTTATCATCAGTATCCTTTTAAAATTTTTTTTGTGTGTAATTAATCCACTTTACAGCTAAAAAGAATTTTGTCCTAAAATACAGGTAACCATTGTTAGTAATTTTTTAAAAAAATGCTAAGTTAGATTTGTGCTTAATTCGCAAAATTGGTGTTCACACTTATATGCACATAATGGTGATGGTGAAGAAATATTAAGTGGCTTTTGTCTTTATTTGATGTATTCAAGCTCTTGTTTCTATAAAATAAGGAAATAGCAATTTTAGAAATCAGACTAAATCACATAGTTCAAAGGTGTTTCTGGCAGTGTCGGCATTGTTGGCTGTGTAGTGCCAACTGCACATGTTGTGAGTTAATATTTAAGGCTGAATTGAAGTCATGCCACATAGCTGGAGCTAGCACTGCCAGAAACACATTAGATTCATTATGCATTTGATCTTCAATTAATTTTTGTTTATGTTCAAAATCCTTTTTTATTGTTGAGTTTTTGTTTTATCTCTCCCACATCAGACCCAGGGGTCAAGCCCCTACAGTTTAAGAAGCTTTAACCCACTGTTTAAGAAGTTTTGTTTACCTCACTGTATCTGTGTTATTTGATTGATTTATTTTCTAAAGAAATAGGTCAGGTGTCAGGGTTCTTACCTTGCTTAAGGTCAACTGATTTGATCACTGAATACCACTTAGGGTCTCCCTCACACTGCCAGGAGTGGTCTCTGAACATAGTGAGGAATAAGTTTGAACAATAGTCAAATATGACCCCAAACAAAAACAATACAAACAAAAATCTCTTAGATAATATTAAGGGCATTGAAATACTAAAGGAAGAAATCAAGCTCTCTATTTGTGGATAATAATATATTTAGAAAATCCTGAAGATTCTACAAAAAGTCTCCTAGAAACTGTAGATGTGTATAGTAGAATGACAGTACAAAATTGATATGCAAATTTCTGCTTAAATAAGTGGTGTTGGGAAAGCTGGTTAGTCACATGCAAGAAAAATGGACTTAGACCACTCCCTGATGCCATCACTGAAGTTAAAATGGATTAAAGAACTCAATGGCACCTGTAAATCCATGTTACATAGAGAAAAATGTAGGGGCCGGGTGGTGGCGCTGGAGGTAAGGTGCCTGCCTTACCGTGCTAGCCTTGGACGGACCACAGTTCGATCCCCCGTGCCCCATATGGTCCCCCAGGCCAAGGGCGACTTCTGAGCGCATAACCAGGAGTAACCCCTGAGCGTCCCAGGGTGTGGCCCAAAAACCAAAAAAAAAAAAAAAAAAAAAAAAAAAAGAAAAATGTATGCAGAACTCTCCATGACACTGAAACTTGAGTCATCTTTTAAGATGAAATGCCACTGAAAAAACAGGTAGAAGCAAAGATAAAACAATGGGACTATTAAATTAGGATTCTGTAACTCAAAAGAAACAAAGACCAGAATAAAAACACAACCCATCCACTGGAAGAAATTATTTCAACACTACTCATCTAATAAAGGGTTAACATACAAGTTATATAAAGCACTTGGAAGATCTTATGAGAAAAAAGGCATCTATCCCATAAAAAATGGGGAGAAGAGATGAATAGAAAACTCTCAAAGAAGAAATCTAAATGGAAAAATGCACATTAGAATGCTCTATATCACTAATCATCAGGGAAATGCAAATAAAAAAACAATGTAATACCACGACACATGAAAGAGACTAACATTCATCAAAAAGAACAAAAGCAACCATGTTGACATGGATGCAAGAGCCCTCATTTATTACTGATAGGAATGTTGACTGCTCTAGCTTTTTAGAATAGTTTGAATATTCCTCAAAAAAAAAACAACAAAAGAAAACAAAAACAAAGCAAAAACAAAAGCAAAAAAAGTAGGAATTGAGTTTTCAGACAACCCATCAATTCTATTCCTGTGTATATACCCCAAATGGCACCAAAGCACCTTGCTGAAATGGCGTCTGCACTCCTATGTTCATTGCAGCACTATTCATAATAGCCAGAAGCTGGAAACAACTCAAGTGCCCAAGAATAGATGAGTGAATAAAGAAGGTATAGTTCTTTCAAGCATTGAAATAGAATACCATACAGCTTTTAGAAAAACTGAAGTAATGATATTTGCTGATACATGAATGGACATGGAGAGTACAATGAGTCATAGGCAGAGGGAAAGACATAGAATGCTTACACTCATTTGCAAGATATATAGAAATATAATAGAATAATAACACCTAAAGACAATAGAAACAAAGACCTGGAATATTAATCCTTAGGATAAGACTTTTCTTAAGTGGATAGGAAGGTTAAGTTCTGAGGAATAACTATGACAGTGATAATGGGAAGTGATCACTCTGGATAAGAAATGGGTGCTGAAGGTCCAGGGAGATAGCATGGCGGTAAGGTGTTTGCCTTTCATGCAAAAGGTCATTGGTTCGAATCCCGGTGCCCCGTGCCTGCCAGGAGCAATTTCTGAGCATGGAGCCAGGAGTAACCCCTGAGCACTGCCGGGTGTGACCCCCCAAAAACAAACAAACAAACAAAAAAAACAACAAAAAAAAAGAAATGGGTGCTGAAATGAAGTAAAGTAATATGCATGATAAAAGAAAAAAAAAGAAGAAAAGAAGTAAAGTAAAAGTAATATGCATAATACACTTAAGTAATAGTATTGCAAATCACAATTCTTAAAAGGAAACAATAAAAAAGAAAAGTGTTTGTGTAGTAGAGGCAGGCTGGAGGTGGGGCAACGTGGACATTGCTGAGAGATGGGTGTTCAAGCATTGTATGAATGAAACTCAATCATAAACAATTTTGCATCTCATGGTGATTCAATAAATAAAGAACTCTTATAAAATGTTTCTTCTACCATGATACTCTTTTACAGGCTATACACGGATATATAACAAAATACTGAGCTTTCCTGAACTCTTGAAGCTCTCCTCAGAAGTCAGAGCCCTGGGAAGTGAACTCCCAAAACACTGCATTCTGAAGCTGCCAGCGAGCAAATGAGTGAATAAGAACTGGCTGGCTGTAGGGGTTTCCACTGTCATGGCCGTGCATTTTTCTAACCAATAAACCCCATCACAACACGCAGGAAAAACCACACTACTAGCGTGACAATGGGGGAAACTCATAGGCAAACACCATGTACCTAGAATGAAGATGATAGTTTGGATGACCTTAAAAATACCAAACATCTGATTAACCTCTCAGGTAAGGAACTTAAAATAGAAATATGGAAGATGTTTGTAAAACTCCAAGAAAGCATAGATCGATCTGAACAGAACACAAAGACAGAAATCAGAAAACTCCAAACCGAAATAGCAGATCTGAAAAACACGTAGCTCAACTGAAAACCTCAGAGGACACACTCGACAGCAGGTAAAAGCAGCTAAGGAGAGAATCGGAGTACTGAAAGATGAGATGCAGGGGCCTGGCGGTGGTGCTGGAGGCAAGGTGCCTGCGCTAACCTAGGACGGACCACGGTTCGATCCCCCAGTTCCCCATATGGTCCCCGGTGCCTGCCAGGAGCTACTTCTGAGCAAATAGCCAGGAGTAACCCCTGAGTGTCACTGGGTGTGGCCCCCCAAAACAAACAAACAAACAAACAAAAAGATGAGATGCAGAAAACCTCAACACAGCAGGAAAATGGGAAAAGAACCTTAGGACAAACGAGCATGCAATGGAAAAAGTACTCAAGGAATGTGAACAGATGAAAATAGAAGTCTTTGATAAACTCAACAGAAACAACATAAGAATCATTGGAGTCCCGGGGACCCAAGTAGGAGATCACCAGGGAGAATCAACTGTCAAAGACATCATCAAAGAGATACTACCAGAGTTAACGACTACATGCAACCAAATCCTGCATGCCCGAAGAGTTCCAGCCAAAAGAGACCCAAAGAAAAACACCCCCAGACACATCCTCGTTACAATGACAATTCCCACAAATAGAGATAGAATACTGAAAGCAGCAAGATCAAAAAAAGAAATTACATTCAAAGGAGCATCCCTAAGACTTACAGCAGACATATCACAAGAAGCTCTCAAGGCCAGAGGATAGTGGTGGGATATTGTGACAAGACTGAATGAAATGAATGCCTCACTGAGAATACTGTACTCAGCCTGACTCACTTTCAGGTTTGAAGGAAGAATACATAGTTTCATGGATAAACAACAGCTCAGAAACTTCACAGATGACAACCCAGCCTCAAAGAGAAAACTGACGAGTCTACTCTAAGACAAGAAAGACCAACAAACACAGCAAACTTATCTACAAAGATGACATTAAATCCTATGACAAACATCTCCCTCAATGTCAATGGACTAAATTCACCAATTAAAAGACACAGAGTGGCAAAATGGGTCAAAAAGATGACTCCAACCTTCTCTCACATACTACCATTGTCATGATTGTTGTCAGTCTAGTTATTTCTCCAACTGAACTCACCACTCTTTGTGGTAAACTTCATATCATGGTCTGGTCCTTCTAGCCCTAATCTCTATTGTCTCTGGGTATTATTACAATGATGTTTCTATTTTTCTTAAAACCTATAGATGAGTGAGACTATTCTGTGTCCATCTCTCTCCCTCTAACATATTTAACTCAGCATAGTGATTTCCATGCCCATCATGTATAGGAAAATTTCATGACTTCATCTCTCCTGACAGCTACACAGTATTCCATTGTGTATATGTATGGCAGTTTCTTTAGCCAGTCACCTGTTGTCAGGCATCTGGCTTGTTTCCAGATTCTGGCTACTGTGAATAGTTCTGCACTGAAGATAGGTGTGCAGAAGGCATTTTTGTGTTGTGTTTTTGTGTTCATAGGATATATCCCCAAGAGTGGTATAGCTGGATCATATGGGAGCTCTATTTCTAGTTTTTTGAGGACTCTCCATATTTTTTCCATAAAGGCTGGACTAGATGTCATTTCCACCAACAGTGAATGGGAGTTCCTTTTTCTCCACATCCCAGACAGCACTCTCT
>PVKC010052491.1:0-10264 GCA_004027635.1 Crocidura indochinensis
AAAAAAAAAAAAAAAAAAGAAAAAGAAATAAGCCTTATGTTCTCAAAATGTATTTTATCAAAAATATATTTTGGATTAAAGTTTCAAAATATTAAAGAAGCTAGTACTAGATAATGACAATGGAAAATACTCTACCCACTGTGATATCTCTCTGGCCCTAGAATTTTCTAAATGTTTAAAGCGAGCATATACTACTTTCTTTTTTAAATTTTTTTGAGGTGGAAAGGCTTTCATTCCTTTTGTCTTATTTATTTTATATTTTAATAATATCTTTATTTAAACTCCATGATTATAAATTATCATGACAACAGTAGTGAGAGAAATAGAATGCCTGTCTTAAATACAGGGAGTGGTTGAAGAAGGAGGAAGATGGGGGACATTCGTGGTGGGAAGGTTGTTCTGGTGAAGGGGTGCTCTTTTTATAGTATATGCTATATATATAGAAACATAAATATACATATTATAATTATAATAAATTTTAATTTAAAAATTACTAAGTTAAGAGGCCAGAGCAATAGGACAGCAAAGGGCGTTTGCCTTGTATGCAGCCAACCCAGGACGAACCCAGGTTTGATTTTCGGCATCCCATTTGGCCCCCAGAGCCTACCAGGAGTGATTTCTGAGTGTAGAGCTAGGTGTAACCCCTGAGCACCACTGGATGTGGCCCCAAAACAAACAAAAACAATCACTAAGTTAAGAGAGATCCTTTCTTTAATTGGGTTTATGCTTTGAGGTCAAATTTGCAAATAGGCACACATTTATAAATATACATTTATAGCATAATTTATAAGTCAGACATTTTTGAAATGTTTTTATTGTAATTTATGTAATATGGTTACTAAAGTATTAAAATTTATAATTTTAATGTAGAAAGATACTGCACTTTTACCATCACCACCATGTCCTCCCCATCCACCATTGTCAGTCTATTCTGCTTCTTCCTTTCCACATTCCTCTTTACTCCTTGCCTGGTAATCTCAGTTTTGTAATTAAAGGCCAGTTTTGAGTTTTGTAATCTCAGTTTTGTATAATCAGCCTATAAACAGCCTTTATGTCAAAAATCTTTTATTTTTAACCTATTTACATTATTTGGGGGACCTCACCCAAAAATGCTCAGCTGGTCTGGGATGTACTTTTTGGTCATAACCAAGACAGTGTTTGAGGCTATGTGGCAGTGCCAGGGAACCATGTGATCTCAGTGTGTGGGATCTTATATTAACTCTGTGAGTTACCTCCTGGCCCTATCACTGAAACTTATAAAATGAAGCATAGGTCAAGAAAGTGAGAGTCACAGTATATATCAGTTATAGTCACGGATACAACTTTACATGCAATAAAAGTGTGATATATCTTTCATACAAGATTGATTTCATTCACTTTGTATTTTCCTCAGATATCTGTGGAGTGAGTTAACACAAAGACAATTAAGGAAAACATATTTACAAGTTCATCTTTGGTAGAGATTTCAGCAAGGTACACATTATTAGTGTTTCTAAATAAGTATATAAATAAAAGGAGAGTAATACATTCCTGAGGATTAATATTACTCAAAGAAAACACATTTAACATCTTTAGGTTTTAGGGAACCTCAGCCATACTGCATTCATTGAGCACACAAGAAAAATTTCCAAATTAGATAATATTTCTTGGATGGCATTCTTTTTTTGTTTCTTCTTTGGTTGGTTGTGGAGAACCAGGATTTGCACCACTGTTGTCTCTGGTGGGACACATCAATGCCTAAGATGCCCGCTATAGAACCAAGGTATTGGAAGGAGGAAAGAGAGAACAGGAGGATGAGAAAACAAGAAGCAAAGATAAAGAGAAAGGGACAAATCAGGTGATGAGAACAAGGCAAAGAGCAGAGAACAGAAGAGATAATAATGGTGAAATCAATAATATTTGTATGTTGTGAATATTTTACAGAGGTTTTGTGTCCTGCTCATTACATATATTACTTTTAACCTTCATTATTCACCCTACAAGGTCAATAATAAAATTGTAATAAAAGAATTTATATTTTAGATTGTAGCTGAGTTGGCTAAAGCTCAGAGTTATAATCAAGCAAGCAACTTTCCGAGTTCCATAATAAGAGGTAAAAGTAAGATTTGCTTTTAGGAAGGTCTGACTCAAAACCACAGTATGTTTGATAAGGAATGTTAAATATCTATTGCCAGGGAACTGTGTGCTTCCCTCAGGGTATTGGGATTATAGATTGTCAATCTCTCACTGTAGGTGGGTGATCTAGATATCAACACTTAAGCACATATCTATTTATCTGCTGACTCACACTCACAATCAGAACAAAAGAAAAGAAAATTTTGTTAATTTTTGTGTACACTTTGACCAAAGGCTTCTAGAATAAATACTTAACTGAAAAGAGGCATAATAGATGACAAATGGGGCGACATTCTCAAATGCTTTAATTCCAGAAAGTAAAGCAAAACCCTTGGCTCTAGTCTCACTCCCCACATGTAGTGAGTAAACAAAGCCACAAAGAACAAAAAAGCAACAGGGAAATAACAAGATTGAGTATGTAAATACTTTCTGAATGTCCATTCCCCAAAGGGTTGAGGTCAGTCATATGGTTCTAGTCACCAAACTCTAAACAAAGGACTTGGGCTATTTTATACCCTGATCATTATTGTTGGTTAAATTAAAGCACGATCAAAAAAAGTGTAGTAGGATATTAATTTCAGTTGCTGTAGCTAATTGAAAACATAGCAGAAGTTGTGACTATAAAATATGTTGTGAGAATAGTCAGATGCACGTCCAAGTCTAGCTTATCCTTTTCAAGTTGGGCAGTAGCATATTTTTGAGAAATATCCCATTATCCCTAGAGTCTATACTTAAGTGCAGCAGGAGAAATACTTGGACTGAGAAAAAGAACAAACAACCAACTCTCAGTTATCAGCAGACTTCCAAAATGCAAAGTCAATTTAGAATACCAATTGTTAAAAGGCATTAAAATATATATAATTCCTGTCAAGCTAAGGACTGTGTGGTTACTACCATCTTGCTGTCTCCAGTTTGAAGCATATGTCCTAGAACCTAGTGTTATTTATCAATAGTTTGGGTAAATGAGAATATAATCATTGAAGACCTTTGTTTGCTATAATAAATAAAAACAATTTTTCAGTGAAAGTGAAGATCACCAAGGTTTTTTTATTATTTGGTTGAGGGAAGTAGACAGCTTTTCTGAGTTGGTTCATATGTTTATAAATCTGAGAAATAAGGAATATAAACAATAATTCTTTTATACTACTATATTTATCATACCTAGAACAGTATGGCATAGAACAACATATATCTGCTAAGTAAATAAATAAGTGTGTAGCAGAGAGTTGGAAGAATAGAATTAGGTGAGCTAGGGAGGTAGGAGAGAGAGCATAGTTATTACCAGTTCTCAATAGTAAGGAATATTCTTATTTGACATAAGAATAAGAATATCTTCTTCAAATAAGAAAAATCTACTTGTGTGAATGAATCAGATTTGTCTTTATCAGTATGTGAAACTAGGATATGTTTTTAAAGGCATCAACTCCCACAATTTCTTGTAAATTGCTCTAGGATCACTTAAGATGCAGAGAAGACATCTTAGGGCAATGCCAGTCACTCCCGTATTGTATAAGAATTTAATATCCTTAAGAGAATTTGTGTTAGGTTTCTGAGGTTTGTACTCTCAACCCCCATTATCTACTAATGCTCATTGATTTTTCTGAGAAGCTATTCTACTCATTTTCCTTCAAGCAAGAAGACACTTTCTGAATTTTCAAAAGCTAATGAATCAAAGATGGATATGTGAGGCCATGTTTTAAGTAGGATGGAGAGAAATAGTCATATAAAAATACTCATAAGATATATCCTTAATCTATACTTGACAACATAATGGAGGGAAACACTTGCAAAAATAAACTGGATGCACTTTAGCAGATTAATTTGTATGGGGTAGAAAAAAATGTTAGCGATATTCAATAGTTACTCTATATGGCATCTGACTTTTCTTCATAAAGCAACTGTGTGTGGTATTCTGTGCATGTGGGTGGCAATTCTTTTTCCTTTTTTCAGATGCATATGTATATGTTGTTTGTTGTCTTCCTTTGTTGTACACTTAACCATCAATTTAAAGGGGGGAAATAGACTGTTGAAACAACATTTATTTTCATTTAGACAAAGTACCGCATTTCTGAGTCCATTTTGAATTTAGTTCAAGTGATGGAAAGTTGGTGAAATTTTGCATAGAACCACAAATTTAAAAAATTGTCAAAGTTTTGTGTTCCCTATTGTCTCCTGAACTTATGTAGGAGCCAAAGTCATACAATTTTGAGCACATCTCTTTTGAATTTAATTCTCAGTGCTGCAGAGATACAGTGACAGTTTTCACATAGTAGGGATCTGTTCAGTGGGCTTTTTACATTTTATGCTACCTAAAAAATTATTTCAATGGTACTCTTTTACATCATTGGGTGAAGCTATCGGGTGTTAGTATACACAATGGGTCTCTCTTTAGCAATTAAGAGGAGGGGAAAAGTCATAAGAGGGCAAGCAACAATGCCAGGGGGAATGTGGTTTATGAATGCAAAACTTACAGTAGAACTTTAGACAGGAAAAAAGTTGACAGTGCAAGTTAAAGCTGGCCCCAGGCAGCAATAACTTACTGAAGTGGCATTTATTTGGCTGATAACCCAAGGTCTTGCTGAACTTGCTAGTACAACAGTGGTAATCTTTATGGAAGAATGAATTACAATAGCAGTTTGCAGTAACATTATTCAATCTTTCCTTTATTTAGAAAGACCTTGAAAGCTCCCCCAAAGCTCCACAACTCAACTTTCTGCTGTGAATTCAAATAAAAAATGAGCATCTTCCTCTAGAACTCCAAAGATATTTCTAAGAGGTTTGCAGTATATTGGATCTGTCTTAAAGATATAAAATGAAATTGGATTTAACAGTGACTGAGTTTTTGTTGAATACAGAGAATACTTAAAATTTTGACTAGAATGACTGGCCTAAGGTCACACAGTCAGGTGACCTGTTTCTTGTGCTGGTAATTGTCTTATAGGCACTAACTAAATAGACTTGGATCAAGAAGATTCAAAATGAAAGACAATGATGGAAATTATCCAAAACTGTTTTTCTTGTTTCTGAGAAGCTTCAGACATAAGGAGAATGTTAAATTATTTCTGAAGACTAATCCTCCCCACCTAATCTTTCCTAATTATGTATGATATCAAAGGCTATTGAAATAATTTTGTATTTAAAAAGTTGAAGTTTGACCTAAATTTTAATAATAAAATTTAGGAAAACCTGGTTTCCAGCTTTCCTACATGAGGCAGCCAAGAAAGGCCCCAGGGAACATAATCTCTTCAAGGTTTATCACAAGGTAGGCTCTCTCCACCCATGAAGGATGAAGCCAGAGGAGTGTGGCAGCTCCGCTTTGTGGCTGTGCAAATATTCTAGTCCAGAAACCCCACCGCAATATGTAGTAAAAACCACACTATAAGTATGTCATAAAGAAACAATGCAGGACAAGACCATGCATAGAGAATAAAGATGGAAACTCTGATGACCCAAAAAGTACCAACCAGCTAGTTAGCCTCTCAGATAAGTTTAGAAAAGAAATATGGAGGATATTAATAGAACTCAAAGAAAACATAGAACTAGCTGACCAGACCACAAAAACAGAAATCATAAAACTCTAAACTGAAATAAAAGGTCTGAAAAACTCAATAAATAAAAACCTTAATGGAAAACCTCTCCAACAGAGTAATAGCAGCTGAGGGCAGAATCAGTGAGCTGGAAGATGAGATGCAGAACAACTTCATACAACAGAAGAGATTGGTAAAGAGTCTTCAAACAAATGATAAGACAATAAAAAATACTCAAAGAATGTGAACAGATGAAAATTTAAGTCTTTGATAAATACAACAAAAATAACATAAGAATCATTGGAATCCCAGAGACCCAGGAAGAGAATCACCAGGAAGAATCAACAGTCAAGAACATCAATGAAGACAAACTACCAGAGCTAAAGACTGTATGCAACCAAAACCTATATGCCCGAAGAATATCAACTAAAAGAGATCTGAAGAAAAGCACCCCAAGACACATCCTAGTCACAATGATGAATCCCACAGATAGGGATAGAATAATGAAAGCAGCAAAATCAAAAAGGGAAATTGCATTCAAAGGAGCATCCTTAAGATTTAAAAAATACCTGTAATAAGAAACCCTTATGGCCAGAAGGCAGTGGTGGGATATAGTGACAAAAGTCAACAATTGAATGCTTCACCTAGAATACTGTACTCAGCCAGAATCACTTTCAGGTTTGAAGGAAGAATACAGAGATTCACAGATAAACAGCAGCTCAGAAACTTTATAAACTAACAACCAGCCTTAAAAGATAAACTGAAATGTCAACTTTAAGACAAAAAAGATCAAAAGATACACCAAACTTCTACAGGAATATACCACTAAATACCATGACAATTATCTCTCTCAATATCAATGGACACAGTTAAGAGACACAGAGTGGCAAAATGGATCAGAAAGCTGAATCCAACATTCTGCTGCCTCCAAGAAATGCATCTAAATAGTCAAAACAAACAGACTCAAAATCAAAGGTTGGAGGAAAATAATTCAAACAACTCCTTTAATAAAGCTGGAGTGGCCATATTAATAGCAGATGACATAAACTTTAGATTCAGAAAGTTATAATGAACAAAGAAGAACCTAATAATCAAGGTGTATGTACAACAGAAAAAAATGACACTCCTAAAATATATGCACCCAATGAGGGACCAGAAAAATATTTAATATAATTGTTGACAAATCTAAAAGAAGATATCAGTAGTAACATAATAATTGTGGGAGACATAAACACTGCCCTGTCACTCCTTGATAGGTCAACCAGACTGAAACCCAGGAAAAATATACTAGCTTAGAAAAGAGAAATAGAAGAAAGTGAACGCGTAGATATATAGGGCTCTCCATAACCAGAAAACTAGATACATATTCTTCTCCAATGCACATGGGTAATTCTCCAAGATAGACCACATGCTGGCCCATAACTTCCATACTTCCATAAAATCAAGAGTATAGAAATAGAGCAGACTACCTTCTCAGATCACAAGGCACTGAAATTAGAAGTGAACTACAAAGGGACACAGAAGAAAAACTCACACCTGAAATTAAGCATTTCACTACTGAACAGTGTGTCAGAGGTTAAATGAAAGAGGAAATAAAAAGATTCCTAGAAACAAATGTCAGTGAAGACACAAAAGATCAGAATTTGTGGAACACAGCAAAAGCGATACTAAGAAGAAAATTTATAGCTTTGCAAGCACACATCAGGAAGGAAAAAGGGGCCTATATAAATAACTTATTGCCATAGCTTACAAAATTAGAAGCAATAAAATGAACCCAAAATAAGTAGGCAGAAAAAAATAACAAAATTTAGAGCAGAAATCAATGATGCTAAAACTCAAAAATCAATCCAAAAGTAAACATTGGCTCTTTATAAAAATAAAGAAGATTTATAAACCACTAGCTAAACTCACGAAGAAAGGGAAAGAGAAAATTTAATAAACCAGATGAAAAATGAAAAGGGGAGATCTCTACAGGTAATACAGAGATCCAAAGGTTAACCAGAGACTACTTTTAGAAACTCTCTACCACAAAACACTGGAAGAAATGGATTGATTCTTTGACTCTTATAATCTATTATGTTAAATCAGGATGATCTAGCATATCTAGGTAGTCTCATCACTATTGAAGAAATTAAAAGTGTAATCAAAAGTCTTAAAAAAAACAAAAGCCCAGGTCTAGATAAATTCACTACCGAATTCTTTCAAACTTTTCAAGAGGAAGTATTACTAATCGTTTTCAGATCCTTTCAGGAAATTGAAGAAACAGAAACTTCCCAAAATGGTTTTTAGGAAGCTAACATCACCATGATACTAAAACCAGACAGAGAGACTGCCAAAAACAAAACAAAACTAACAAAACAAAACTACAGACAATATTCCTGATGAACATAGATTCAAAGATCCTCAACAAAATGCTAGCAAATAGGATTCAATGCCTCATCAAGAAGGTCATGCACAATGACCAAGTAGGCTTCATTCCAGGAATGCAAGGATGGTTTAACATACACAAATAAATCAGCATAATAAATCCTATCAACAAAAGGAAAAATAAAAACTATATGATCATATCAATAGATTCAGAGAAAGCATTTGATATTGTCCAACACCCATTCATGATAAAAACTCTAAACAAGTTGGGAATGGAAGGAACTTTTCTCAGTATAGTCATGGCCATTTACCACAGGAAAATTGCAAATATTTTTCTCAATGGATATAAACTAAAAGCCTTTCTTCTAAAGTCTGGAACAAGACAAGGTTGCCCCTCTCACGGCTCCGATTCAACATAGTACTAGAAGTTCTTGCCATAGCAATTAGGTAAGAAAAAGAGCTTGACTCCTTCCTTTTCTACCTAGATGCCCTTGACAACTTTTTCTTTTTTTTTCTTACCTTCAAAATAAACCACATAACTTGAACCATCTTGTTCTGCCTCCCAAATTAAGGGGGAAATAATGGAGGACACCAAGACCAAACAGTCATATGAACATTGAGTAGAAACAAAATATGATCAGACTTGAACACCAAATCCAAAGCTAACTACAACAGAATCAATACCCAATCTACAACAGGCTAGACAAGAAGGGACCACGTATACTAGCAGCCCCAGGGGCAAAGAAGGGGTGATATGGGATGCATGCTGGAAACAGGGGTGGAGGGAGGACAACATTGGTGGTGGGAATGCCCCTGATTCAATGTCACTAAGTACCTGAAATACTACTGACCCCCAAACTAAAAAAAATTAAATAAATAAAAATTAATAAAATAAAAAATAAAAATTAAAAAAAGATATCAAGGGCATCCAGATAGAAAAGGAAGAAGTCAAACTCTCACACTTTGAAGATGACATGTTTATATATATATATACATATACATATATATATATATATATATATATAACCCTAAGGACTCTACCAAAAAATTTCTAGAAACAATAGACTCATAAAGCAAAATGGTAGACTACAAAATTAATATGCAAAAATCATAGCCTTAAAAAAAAGGAAAAAGAAAAGGAAAAAACCCTGAAAAACAGAGAAAAGCTGAAGTCATCATCAACTGACGGTTACCAGAAACAGAAGGGTAGGACAAATAAAGAGATTTGGTTTAAGTGATTTATGATTTTAGATACAAAAGGAATATGTTCTAGAAATCAGAAGTACAACACGGTGGGTATTATTAATAATGCTATATTGTGTACCTACAATTTGTAAAGATGGCTTTGTTTCCACCACACACAAAAGCACACACAGGTAGCAAGCATGTGAGTTATAACTATTTTAATTGAATCTGGTACACTTTTCAGGTGCAATTGTAATAAAATCAATGTTATACATTTTAAGTATGCATAGATGTGCCCATTAACAACTTAACTGGAAAAAAATTAACACTATCGGATACAATCCATATCTTGTTGCACATAAAATCCTTTATATTGTTCCACATCAAAACTCAGCACAAAGAAGGGATTCCTTCTCAAAGTCAACTAAAAAGAAGCAAGGTCATAGGTTGATGCAATAGATACTGATGCATGAGGTAAAGATGAGACATGAGTATCTTTAGCTTCCTTAGCCTAGAGAGCTTGTCAAATCACTGTAAAACAGAGTTTTAGTGGTCATTCCCATCCCTCCTAATAATAAGTTCATTAACATACTTAATAAAAGATCAGAAAGTTGCACAGCTTCTCTAATTCTGGAAAATTGGTAAAAATGCGCATAGCAAAATGTTCACTCAGAGAATCTGCTCATTCCTCATTTTTTCACTTAAACATCTTAAGATAAAATTTCATTTCAAAGACAGAGTACTCCCGGGTTCTATTTGAGAGAGACCCTGGGATAGTATGACAGGTCTTTGCCCAGAAGCAGGAGCCAGTGTGAGTGATTGTGTAGATTGGGCAGATTCGGGGGTTCAAGGAAGAGCAGGCTGAGATCACCCTGGACCCCTGACCACAGCTCTGTTGCCAACCCTGACGAGCACCTCTCCTCCCTGCATCATCCAGGTTCCCGTTCTTCTTCAGAGGAGGAGAGGTTCCTTTGCTGGTATCCATCATCGTCAGGTGACTCTTGTCCTCTTTATCCTCCTCTTCCTCCACCCTCTCCTCCTCCTCCTCCTCCTCCTCCTCCTCCTCCTCC
>PVKC010052492.1:0-10262 GCA_004027635.1 Crocidura indochinensis
AAAAAAAAAAAAAAAAAAAAAAAAAAAAAAAAAAAAAAAAAAAAAGAAAAGAAAAAAGAATGAAATTAACTAAAATACTCCAAATGTTATCAGTATGCAGTCTGAAAATTCCAAAGCTACTCTGATTAAAATGAATTTTGAAAATAAAATCCTCAGACTCATTAAAAGAATTATTCTAGTTTCATAACTAGTATCAGTTATGTTCAATAGAGATATGCATTTATAAATGTAATCTATTAATGTCAATATGTTATGCTGATTATAATGTGCCTGTTTCAGCAATTAATTAATGTACCAGTCTGTTTTTAAGATCACAAAAATCCTTCAGATTATTCTATTCGTCCTGGAGGAACAACAATATGTGCAGTAAGTAACATTTTAATTTTCTACCTTGAACTTGCTACACATAAAATCTATAGACATTTCAAAACATTTACAATTATTTTCAATTTTTTAGCTGTACTTTGAAGGTTTTTATAAATTGAGTGTTATATAGATATTTTACATATAATAATACTCACAGAACATTGTCACTGGAGACATGCAGTTCATTTTTTTTGGATGAGATAGATTTTTTTTTATCAATTTAGAAAGCTAAAATATATCTATGACTACATGAACTTATATACCTGCCCTTGAAAATACATCTAATTCTTTAAAGAAAAAAAAAAGTTTCAGTTTGATGGTGAGTAAAAAATACTATTTTATGATGGATTCTAAATAAGAAAATGATTAATAACAGAGTTGGAAACATTTAAACTTGGTCTGTCACACTTTCAGCAATAGTTTATTATTACTAATTTGCTAATTTGCTAAACTTGGGAGAATGTGTAAAATGCTTAAGGTGGCACTGTATACTATTGTAATTTCTTTTTTTTTTTTTTTTTTTTTTTTGGGTCACACCCGGCAGTGCTCAGGGGTTACTCCTGGCTCCATGCTCAGAAATTGCTCCTGGCAGGCACGGGGGACCATATGGGGCATCAGGATTCCAACCGATGACCTTTTGCATGAAAGGCAAACGCCTTACCTCCATGCTATCTCCCAGGCCGCACTATTGTAATTTTTTATGTATAAGATATTTTCAAGGGGGCCGGGGAGTGGCGCTGGAGGTAAGGTGCCTGTGCTAACCTAGGACGGACCTCGGTTAGATCCCCGGGTTCCCCATATGGTCCCCCGTGCCTGCCAGGAGCGACTTCTGAGCAAATAGCCAGGAGTAACCCCTGAGTGTCACCGGGTGTGGCCCAAATTCCCCCCAAAAAAGATATTTTCAAAATGTAACAGTTTTAAATTCTATATTTAACACAGAGAGTTAGATCTTTTAATTTTGTATATATATTAAGATAACATCGTTCTGAATTTTTTCTTTTGATTATGAGCCACACTGAGAGATGCACAGGGATAACTCCTGGTGGTGTGATAACAGTGGGCCACTTGGAGTATAGGGGATCAAACCTACCTAGATCAACTACATACAAAGCAAATGGTCTATATACTTTCTGTAAAATAATCATTCTGCTAACTCTTACCAATAATCTTAGCATCAGAGAAAATGAAGTTATGTGTATAATCTTTGTGTTACTCCCAACTTGAAAATTTGGCAGAAGTCACACCTGGTAGTGCTCAAGGGTTAATCTAGCTCTGGGCTCAGGGGTCATTCCAGGTTCTGGGGACCATAAGTGATGCCAGCAATTGAACCCAAGTAGACTGCATACAAGGCAAACACCTATCCATTCTGTTATCACTTGGACTGCTAAAGAATGACACTGGTTAAGATGTTTGTGCATTTAAAAATTTAGAAAAACCACATATTCTGCAAGAATATATCTCACGTTATTCTAGAATAATTATAGAGTAAAATATATATGTTATCTTATTTAAAAACTTTAAAATATTCTCAAAAACAATTCATCAAGATAATATTAGTAAAAATGTAAATCTTAATATGATTTATGGCTATAATGTAAACTTACTGAGCCTGCCACAAATGTCCCTTGCATACTGTCTATAGGTTCCATTCCATGCACTCACCCTTTTGCATCCTCAATTCTGTCTTCATAATTTAAATATTTTTCTTATTGGACATTGTTTCTTCCTTTGTTTTGTTTCTTTGTTGACTAATCACTATCATATAGGGTGCATAAGGAAACATAATTAGTATTTAAAGTAATTTAGTATGCAATTTGTCCTACCTTTTTGCTTGCTAGGTAAATGACAGCATGGCAATGAAGCTGCAATTGATGTTGGCTGTGAATGAAACTGTCATTATATTCAATAATCTTCAAAACTAAGTTTCTAGAAAGCAAAGCAGCAAAAGCTTTTAAATGAATGAATCACAATCCTGGATATGCCTTAAAGCAAATTTTATGCTACTGAATATTTAACTCCTAAAAACAGTAGATTAATGTAGAAAGACTGTCAGCATCCAATCTATTTTTATATAAATAATATTCCTGTAATGAAATATTTTAGGAAGGATAGGATTGTGTCTTTATGTAGATAACACATATAATGATAGCTGATGTCTGGAAGGTATTAGGCTGTGGTTATAATAATCACTATAATTGTAACAGTTCATGCTAGCTCAACTACACATCTATTCTTCATTTGTCCCTAAACTAATTTGTTCTACATATGAATATATAACCCTCATCAATTTGAAGTGCCATTTCTTGGCTATGTGAGTCATTAGAGGAAATGCATAATGTATGAGTTCAACAATTCAAACTTATAGGGAAAAAGGCTTTTTAGCAATGTGTGAAATCATTGTTACAAAACTGATTTCCAAAATTGGATCACAGTGAAGTCATGATCACACACAAAAAAAAATCACAAGAATATCAAATTTCAGATTTACTCTTATATTTTGTTTTAATCAGTGCTTCATTCTCAATTTTGACTCCAACACACATGAACAGAGCAATGAACATTACCAAATTTGGTATTTTATTGTTTGAAGCTAACCAAAATTTCCATAGGGAATCATTGCTTTGTAGAAAGAAAACCTAATCAAACCCTTAAAATGTACTATAGTCATTGCAACTACTTATCTGAAAGAATTTATGTCAATCTTTGGATGGATGATATATAAGTGGTAACTTTTTATAGCAACTGATAAAGATGAATCAAATTGAACTAAGTATTTTTTATTAAAATATTTTTGCCAAGGCAATTTATGGGGTATGCATAAATTAATGAGTAGGAAGAGGATTATAACATACTTGGTGATTACAGTAATACTATGAAATTATTCTTGATTATTTAGCATTATATTTGAATAAATTCTCTTCTTATACAGTACATCAAACCTAGTTTTACCTGTAGAAATTAAAAAAGAAAATTTTTATAATAAGAAAATTAGCAATAGGGGGCCAGAGCAGTGGCACAAACAGTAAGGCTTCTGCCTTGCCAGCTCTAGCCTAGGACAGACTGTGGTTCAATCCCCCAGAGTCCCATACGGTCCCCCAAGCCAGGAGTGATTTCTGAGCGCATAGCCAGGAGTAACCCCTGAGCATCACCAGTTGTGGCTGAAGACACAAACACACACACACACAAAAAAAATAAATAAGGAAATAAGTACATCTGTAAGTAAAAAATAGTTTTGGGGAATACTCAATATGTCTTGAATAGTAACATATTTTTCAGAAAGATGAAGTGTATTGCTTTTAGTGCCATTTCTCTGGTAGCACCAGAGAGTAGATGAAACCCAGAACTTGGGAATTTAGAAAGATTATAAGTAGGATATGTTTCAATTTCAGTGACAATTAAATGTGGGGGATTAATTTTTCAATTCATTCACTTAGATCATAATGAAACTGATGACTTTATTGAGCATTTATCAATTTTTGGTTAGGTAGGTATTCTAATTAAATTTAACATTGCAGAATAGAGGTATGTTTTCTTTCAAAATGGTGCTTTTGTGAGTGAACTTTAGCTCAAAAATAAGAAGTGAAATTTTTTTATGGATGGGGCCATAGCACTGCGTGTAGGGCATTTGCCTTGCATGAGGCCAAACCAGTTTTTATCTTCAACATCCAAAATAGTCCCTTGAGCCTGCGAGGAGAAATTTCTGAGGGAGCACAGAACCAGGAGTAACCCTTGAGTGCTGCCAGTTATGGCCCCAAACCAAAAACAAACAAACAAACAAACAAACAACATCTTTTTGTGGTCAGATGTTTCATTCTTTTTCAGATGGAAAGAGAAAATTACCTATGACGGTGGGGACAGCATTTACAACAATAGATTTGTGATTTGTATTTCTTTTTAGGGTGTGTGTGGGTATTTGTTTGTGTTTATATGTATATATGTATGTATTTATGTATGTATATATGAGAAAGAAAGAGAGGGGGAAAGATAGGGGAGCAAGAAAAAAGAGGAGAAAGCAAAGAGGCAAAGATGAATAGGGAGGAAAAGTGAGGGTAGACAGAGAGACAGTTTTTCACCATATATACATAAACTATAGGATTATTTCCATTTTTTGAAATAAAATGTTACTTCTATTTTGAATAACTTCTAATGGTACAGTGACTTAATAAAATATATTATAATTCACTTTAACTATATTGAGGTAGTTGTTAGACATTAAATAAATATATGCAATATTTTCAGACTTGTATTTCTCTGTGGTAAAAAATAATATATTCTTTTCATGCCAAATTTAATAGTATTAGTGAAACTAGACCTCATTTTTTGCACATTATATACTTTTATATATATTCAATGTTAAAAATTACTGAGAAAAGTTAAGCAAAAAATAAAATTTAAGTTAAAAGTTTTTACCACAATATAACAATCACAAGACCTTTGTGTAATAATTTCATTGAAGATGGGGTATTTATTGTAGTTTAAAATGTGCGTTAAGCATTCTGGTAAATAACCTACTAAGCCATTAAAATATTTGAAAATATTACTGGTGATACTACAATATAACAAGTTTGACCATAAATAATTTTATGTTCTATATATATAATATACATATATATATATATACATAGAGAGAGAGATTGTAGAAAGTTTACAATGAGGTGCTATTACATTTCAAAATGAAACAAAATTTTATGTTAATTAAATATAATGGTCAGTGCCATAGTACAAGTTGCTTGCCTTGTACTAGGTTCCAGCCTAGGTTTTCTATACAGTAGCCCTCAGGAGTGATGATTGAATGCAGAGCCAGGAATAAGCCTTAGCACAGCCAGGAGTGATTCCAAATTTAATAATAATAGTAACAACAGAACAACATTAATAAGAAAACCATAAGTTTTGGGAGGTGGAATGGAATCATATACCTGATCAGTGATACATTCAAGTTGAGGTGAAATAAAATGAAAAAATGCTAGATTTCAATTATTTTACTTTCTAGATTAAAAAGTATCTTAAATGCAATGTTGCAAAATGTTCTAAATATAAATCACAAATAAATTTTATTTCTCATTCATTTTACATATCTCAAAACTTTAGCTTTTTAATTTTTTGATTTGTTTTTGGATTATTGGTTCAGTGCTCAGAAATCACTCTTGGCAGACTTGGGAACCATATGAGTTGCTAGGGATCAAACCTAGATTGGTCCCAGGTAGACCTCATGCAAGCAAACATACTACACACTGTATTATCTTCCAGTCCAGCTCCTTTTTTTTTAATTTAACCTATGTTTAAATCTATAAATTTCATTTTTTGCCTTCTTTTAACTTCAAATCTGAGGAGCATTCTGATAGCAAAACTTGAAATTTAAAATCTCTTTAATATAGTGATAGTAAGATCTTCACTCAATATTTTTTAATATAGCCTTTGTCCTGGCTTTTATTTACTCCTTTAAGAAGCTCCTTTATTGTTGTTCTTTGTTGTTATTTTTTTCTCATGCCCTGTTCACAGTGTCAGTTTTCAAGAGTGAAAAGTTAGACAACACCCTAGCACTCACAGAGCTCAGATTCTAATTTAGAATAACAGACTCCAAGCTTGATAATTAAGCAAAACATATGGCGTTAGGAAGAAATAAAAATAATGAAGTGAGGATGATTAAGAAAAAATGGTGTGTGTGTGTGTGTGTGTGTGTGTGTGTGTGTGTGTGTGTCTGAGGACATGCTCATGCAGTGGAAGTGAAGGGATATTATTTAGATAGATAGGAGATTAGCATATGTTGGACAGTTAAAGGCATCCTAAGAGATATCTGAGAAAGTTGGAAAAAGTTAGGGAAAGACATATAGAAATTCAAGTCCAGAATCTTTCTTCAAATTGGCAATTATATGACATGGCTCACAAAGAATGAGTTTTAAAGTCATTAGAGTTCTAACTATTTTATATTTTAATGATGCTAATGGAGGCTTACCAGGGTGACTTATGTGAAGTGGGAAGGAAAGATAGAAGTTCAAGAAGGAATCTGCAGCTTTTTCTTTATCCATTTCCATCACTCAGAAATAGCTGGGGAGATGTGGGACTATGGGTCCTTATCCTTGTTCAGTAAGAAAACAAAGTCTTTCCTAGATGATGCCTAGGTCTTTCACAGAAGAATTTTAGGGGATGTCTAGAAATGAGGTAAAAACAGATTCTATTGGGAGGAACTGAGAAAAGGGAGGGAGAGAATAAGAAAGCGTTGTCACAGGTAAACTACTATAAGGGCTTGAGAGGAAAGACAGAGGTCACAGGTCAAGTAGTAGGCATGGATATTTTGAGTAGTACTGACATTCCAGCTACATTTTGAAGATAGTGTCAAAAGTATTTGTTTTTAAACCAGCAGGGTGCGGAGCAGGGACACAGTGGTAAGGCGTAAACTCCTTGCATGCCTCCGACCTAGGACAGAACAGGGAGGGTTCAATCCTTGAGAGTCCCATATGGTCCCCCACTCCAGGAGCGATTTCTGAGCGCATAACCAGGAGCAACCCCTGAGCATCACCAGGTGTGGCCCAAAATCAAAACAAACAAACAGACAAAACATAAAGCAGCAGTTTTTCATAAGAAAGAAAAGGTAGACTGATTTTAGGGCACAGCTTTTGGCCTAAACCACCACAGAATAGTTTGTTTGTACTTAGAAAGGACCAAAGTAGAAATCAATGGTGAAAATTTGGATATAGTTGAGATATCTCTTTAGAAATTCACATGTACAAGGTACTTTGAAAGCCATTAGAAATCGATGGGGTGTAATTTCGAAGGAAGTCTAACCAGATTATGTAAGAATCATTAAAATATAGATTGAATGTAGTCAATAGACTTAAAGAATTTACTTTGGAGCATAGAAAAGCCAGAGATAGAGAGACCAATGACACTCTGGGGGCAGGAGGGGAGTTGAGTAGATACTTGAGGCTGAGGAGTAGTTGAGGTGAGAGAGACAAACAGCAAAGACATTCTGAAGGGAAGTGTAAATTGAGGGAAATGGAAATTGAAGGAGTAAACCAGGTGATCTTACACAACTGAGAAATGGGACGTACTTAAGATTTTGCTCATAACCCGGAAGAAGGATGTATTAATATAAAAAATAATTAGGATCAGAACTGGAAAACTGTTGCATATATGTACAATTTTTAAATTATAATCATAAATCATATTATTAACAAAATAGTATCCTTTTTGGTCATTGAACCAGGACTAGAATATTACAGTTTACTAATTCCAGCTCTGTACCATGGCAGTGCTAAGGAAAAAACAGGGGTTCTGTGTATCGAACCACAGTCACCTGCATGCAAGGCAGCTGCACTACCTTTCAGAGTCTACTTTATAATAGTTTTGGAAGAATATAAAAGCTCCATATCCAGAAGTCTTGCATAGTATATTACCTGAGCTAAAATTTCAGATGAAAACGCTGTTTTGCTCCTTTGTAGAGCTCTAAAATAATATACGGTTTTATTGCCCTTTATAGAGGTTATACAACTTTTATGACTTAGATCCACTTTATCTATCTTCAAAGACAACAAAGTGAATTATCTGTGAACATATTTTTCATTCTATTTATTCCATTTTTATTTTGTTTATTAGTCTTTGACCACACCCAATCATAATCAGGTGTTACTTCTGGCGCTGGATCTGGCTCTCTGCTCAGCATTGTTGCTGGTGAACTCAAGGGTCCACATGGATTACTGGGGATAATATCTCAGTCAGATATGTGCAAGTAAAATTTCTTACCTACTGTTCAAAACCTCATCCCTGAACATCACTAAGTGAATATAATTCCTTCTCTTTTTCTGCTTCCATTTTCCATTTGGGATAGGGCTGTTACTCCTGACAGTGATCAAGAGTGGGACTAGACTTTTCACTCTGGGGTCTATCAAATAGTTCTTGGGGGTATTATTTGGTTTAGAGATCTAACCTGGATCTCCACTGTGCAAAACCTCTTCTCAATCCACTGAGCTATCTCTCTTCCCTCAATTTCGTCGTCTGAAATATTTGACATTCCACTGAACTCACATAGGTCAGTTATCAGCAGAATCTGCACATTTTATGATTACCTTATTAGCAATCTCAATTCTTTCTGAAAACATAATGTATTTTGACATACAGACTAACATATTATTAAGTTTTGGGGTATTAAAGCCTGGGCAGGGGCCAAGCGGTGGCGATGGAGGTATGGTGCCAGCCTTGCCTGTGCTAACCTAGGACGGACCGCGGTTCAATCCCCTGGTTTCCCATATGGTCCCCCAAGCCAGGAACGACTTCTGAGTGCATAGCCAGGAGTAACCCCTGAGCGTCACCGGGTGTGGCCCAAAAACAAAAACAAAACAAAACAAAACAAAACAAAACAAAAAAAAAGCCTGGGCATATTATGGAAAGGAGATAACTAATTCTGCCTATCCTGAGATTATTTCATTCTATTGACTAAATTATCATTTTACTCTTGTCCATTAATTATGAGTTTTATTATTATTAGCACATTTTTATTTCTTTTTGACTCAGATTGTCTAAGAAATAAAACAGACTAATATTATATATTAAATAGTTGCAACTATACTTTTTTTTAGCTCAGTTTGGTTCTTTTTTTAAATGGAATGGTGACGGACATGCTGCAAATGAATATAAGATTCTAAACTTGACCTTTCAAAAGATGTTCAACCTATAAATGTCTATAGAATTGTTGATGGGAAATTGAGCAATACTGTGCAATTGTTCCATTTTTGTTAAATGTTAGGGAAGGAAAGCAAGAGCTATAAGACAGCAGGTTGCCTGAAGGCAGTGGTAGAATGAGAATTAGATTTTGTTTGAAAGACAGAAGCAAAGTTAGAAAATGTGACTAAAAACTAGTATTAATATAATCATATGAGGACAAAAATCTCAATAAGACCAACAGGAGAGACATAACATTCCTGTTAATAATGTGTTAAAATCATAAAATGTTTGTACTGAGGCCAAGTTATAGAATCTGAGGTTTTAGAGATGGAATTTTTGAATAGTTTTTTTTATAAAGTAGCTATTTTCTGGTTTATGAATATATGGTCCTGACAATTTTTCATATTCCTAACAATAAACTCTCTTGAAATGTCTGCTAGAAAGTAAACACAAAGTAGAAAATCTCTTGTGAGTTGCTCATAAAAAATCCATATCACAGGAAAGACAAAAGTAACTTTGTGAGAGAAGTGATGTCAAGTAAACTTAATGTGATAATCTTTATGTAATATATGCATATATCAAATCATTATATTGTACACTTTGGACAAAGATAATGATATATGTCAATTATGTGTCTGTAAAACTAGAAAATAAAGAAAGCTTTCTGTTTCTGAGTTATGTGAAAAATATATGACTTCCAATAAAAAGACTATTTGGTGCATAAAATGTGAGATGGTAGGTTCTATAATAATGTTAAATTGGAGCTATTTCACCTCTTATATATATCCTTAGGTCATAGAATATTAAAATATTAAAATATGAAATGAATAGGTAAATGCTGCATAGTAATAAATATGAAAAGGTGTATATGTGCTTTGACTACTAGTTGGGTAGAATTTTGTAAAATAACAATGAAAACATATATTGACCAAAATAAAAGGCAAGTTTAGGAGGCAAAGAAATAATAGTGTACATAAGGCACTTTCCTTGAAGTGGTGGACCTGGGTGATCACAGCAAAGTCATTTGTTGTACAGAGTCAGAATAAAAATTGAGCACAGGTACCAAAGAGATAGCACAGTGGTAGGGTGTTTGCCTTGCATGCAACTGATAAAGGATGGGTAATGCAAGGATAATAAATCCTGGCATCCTATATCATCTTCCATGCCTGCCAAGAACAATTTCTGGGCCAGGAGTAACACCTGAGCATCACTGGGTGTGACCTAAATACACACACACA
>PVKC010052493.1:0-10263 GCA_004027635.1 Crocidura indochinensis
CTCCTGGCAGTCACGCAGTCACACACACACACACACACACACACACACACACACACACACGGGGAAGAGGGGGAGGGAGAGAGGAAGGGAAGGAGGGAGGGAGGGACGGAGAGGAGCCAGAGTCGGCGATAGAGACCGACTGGAGTCCCCACGAGTCAAGTTAACGCTTTCTCCGCCCTCCTCCCCAAGTCCTCCTCCCCTCCTCACCCCTCCCCTCCCCTCCCGCCTTAATTGGCCATAAACAAAGCAAGCCTATGGAGGGATGCACGATCGTTTTCCCGAGCCGTGAAGCCCCGAGGCCTGTATATTTCCACCGATGGACGTCTTGAGAAGACATTAATTCCCGACCGGAGCCTGGATTTTCAAACCGCTTGCAAAGCGCGGCTCCATTGTTCGCCGGGAGCGCAGGCCCCGCCCCCTGCTTTGGGTGCGGCGCGCGGATTGGCCGGCGCGCGCGGGGGCCGCGTCAGCGCCCGCGAGCCCATTCATCTGTGCACTTGGGCGTTGGACCCCGCATCTTATTAGCAACCGGGGAGATTTCTCCATTTTCCTGTTGTCTACAGTGCGGCTACAAATCTGGGATTTTTTTGATTACTTTTTTTTTTCAAACTCCACTTGGGCTCCTTTTTTCGTGCTCGACTTTTCCACCCTTTTTTTCCCTTCCTTCCTGGGCGGCTGCTGCTATTTTTTTTTAATCTCTTCGACTCAAATTGTTTGATCCGGAGTGTATTTAACCGGTTCTGTTCTGTGCTCTTCGCCACCCCCACTCCCCCCTCCCTTCGGTGTGTGTGTGCTGCCGCCGCCGCCGCTGTTGCTGCTGCTGCTACCGCCGCCGCTGCTGCTGCTCGCCCCGTCGTTCCACCAACCGAGGCTCTTTGTTTCCCACTTGGATCTGTTGAGTTTCTTTGTTGAAGAAGCCAGCATGGGTGCCCAGTTCTCTAAGACCGCTGCGAAGGGAGACGCCGCCGCGGAGAGGCCCGGGGAGGCGGCTGTGGCCTCGTCGCCTTCCAAAGCCAATGGGCAGGTAAAGTCCACCTGGGACCTTCTGCTCCTTTCTTGGGTGTCTTTCTCTAAGCTCGACGCGTCCCCCTTTTCCGCCTGCTCTTCGGGGAAGAGGGACGTGGCCACCTTCCAATTGGATTTGAAAGTTGCGTGCAAAGCCATCGCCTAAATCTTCGTTTCTGCTCGGAGTGGGGTCTCTCTATGTCTCCAGTGGAGGGGCTTGGGGTGGGGAGGGGGCTTCTGGCTAATTCTTGTGTTGATGGCAAGGAAGAGACGATAAAGGGTCTAAAATGGCGTGTTTGGAGCTTGGCAGGACGCGACTAGGTGCTCTAGTCCCCACCGCCCCCCGCAGCCAGGTTGCATTTGGGTTGGGTGGGAATCAAGTCATGGTGTTTGGGTAGCTCTTGTGTTGATGGTCGAGGTTGGGCTGCTTAGTCTAGGATTTCCAAGCACTAGTGGACTTGTGTGGAGGGGAGGGGAGTGGGGGGAAGCGAGGGGATGGCGGTCGAGAAAGGCGAGGGAAGGAAGGGCTGGCGGTATTGTGCGCCGAGGCGGCGTGCGCTGGGTTCTTGGAAAGGTGGATGGCACGGCAGGGCTGCTCGGAGCTGGCCGGAAAGGCTCCAGAACCTTGGATGGGGCTTTCCCACTGCTCTAGATGGTGCTTTTGCAGCTGTCTGGGCAATCACACACCCTCTTGTCTTTTCAATTGTACGGCTGGGTTGGGCAGATTGTAAAAGAAAAAAAAAACTGTCCAAATGGTCAAGAACCCGTTTGTGTCCTCCCGCTGGGATTGTCGGGGAGGTGTACAAGGCACTCCCCGGGGGTCGGTCAGGGCCACCCGGCCTCGAGCGGATGGATGGCTGGCCACGGTTGGGTGGGCGCCTGAGGTCGGCCATGGGTGGCTGCTTCACAAACACTGGGCACCCACCACGCCTCTTTTCCTAGAGGCCGAAGGCGGTGTGGCTGCGCCCGTTCCACCCGAATGTAGAAGGCGAGTCCTTTGCCAAGAGGTTCCGAACCCGTTAAAAATGCAAAACGAGTTGCCCGGGTGCGCCCCGGGCTTGGTAGAATCCTGAGCGAAAGGTGGGCGTGGAAGCAAGAAAACGGGCCTGAGCAATGTCAGCTTTCTCCCCGCTTCCCCCCTCGGTGGCTTTAGATCCACCTGGACTCCAGGAGGACACCTGAGCTTTTTGTTTATGGACTCTGGGATCCAGGCTCTGGGGCGCCTCGGCCGACGGGGCAGGGCCTGGCTGGGCTGGGCTGGGCTGGGCGGGGTGGCCCGGCGGCCCCGCCCTGCCTCCGCGGCCCGCTCCTGCTGTGTGGAGGCGCAGCGCCCCCTGCTGACTCCGGCCTGGGCGGACGCGAGGCCTCGACGCGCGCCCCCGGGCCGCTTCTCGGGGCCGCGCAGTGGTCCCTCGGGGAGCCGTCGATGTTTTGGAAAAGGGCTTAGGGAGGGAGAGAGGATGTGCGGCCTGGTCGCAGACCTCCAGCTTCGGCGGGCTCGGGGCTTGTGTGCAAAAAAGGGCGTTCGATGGAGCCTGTCATTACGTGGCTACTTGCCCGTCACCCCAAAGCCCGCGAGGCAGGCCCAGAGCTCCGACGGGATGGGCTCGTCCGGGCCAGCCCTGGGCTGGCTTTTTCCCACGTTACCAGGCCGTCCCGGGCCTTGGAGATCTTTAGGGCAGGTGTTGAGCCAAGCGGTATTTATTGCCGGTGCCTCTGGGGTTCCACCAAAGGGCCCTGCTCGCTCCCCCTTTCTAAGGAGCTCTTTTGGAATCTCCCACGGGGCATGTTTTGGTGCCTCTGGGGTTCCCCCAAAAGGGCCCTGGGGGTTCGCTCCCTTTTCTGATGGGCTCTTTTGGGGTCTCCCACCAGCCCGGCTTGGCTTCCTTCCGACGTGGTTGGTGGGTGGGTTGCCAGAGTCAGGGGACGCCTGATCCTTTCCGAGGCTCAACTAGGGGTCTTGGGGGGAACCTGGCCGGCGGCTTCTGTGCCCCTTTTGCGTGACCCTCCCTGCTTTGTGTGTCCCGCAGGAAAACGGCCACGTGAAGGTGAACGGCGACGCCTCTCCCGCCGTGGCCGAGCCGGGCGCCAAGGAGGAGCTGCAGGCCAACGGCAGCGCCCCGGCCGCCGACAAGGAGGAGCCCGCGGCCGCCGGCAACGGGAGCGGGAGCGGGGCGGCGTCGACTGCCGCGGCCGAGCCAGAAGAGCAGCCGGCCGCCGCCGCCGCCGAAGCTGCCGCCGGAGCCGGGGCGAGCGGCGAGAAGGAGAAGGAGAAGGAGGCGGCGGCCGCCGAGGCGGAGAGCGCCGAGCCCGGCTCGCCCACGGCCGCGGAGGGCGAGGCCGCTTCGGCCGCGTCGTCGACGTCTTCGCCCAAGGCCGAGGACGGCGCGGCGGCCTCGCCGGGCAGCGGCGAGACGCCGAAAAAAAAAAAGAAGCGCTTTTCCTTCAAGAAGTCCTTCAAGCTGAGCGGCTTCTCCTTCAAGAAGAGCAAGAAGGAGGCGGGCGAGGGCGCGGAGGCCGAGGCCGGCGCGGCGGCGACGGGCGCGGGTGCGAACGCCGACGGCGCCAAGGACGAGGCGGCCGCGGGCGCGGGCGCGGGCGAGGCGGCCCCGGGCGAGCCGGCGGCGGCCGCGGCGGGCGAGGAGGCCCAGGCGGCGGGCGAAGAGGCGGCCGCGGGGGCCGAGCCGCAGGAGGCCAAGGCCGACGACGAGGCGGCCGGGGCGCCCGAGAAGCCTCCGGCCGGCGAAGAGGCCAAGGCCGGCGCCGAGGAGCCCGCGGCCCCGGCTGAGGAGAAGGCCGACGAGGCCGCCGTCTGCGAGGCCCCGTCCGCCGCGCCCCCGGAGCAGGAGGCCGCCGCCGCCCCGGCCGAGGACGCCGCCGCGCCCGCCTCGGCCGCCCCCAGCTGCGGGGCCGCGTCGCAGGAGGCTCAGCCCTCCAGCAGTCCGGATGGGCCCCCCGCCGCGGCGGCCGAGTAAAAGAAAGCGCCCGCCTGCCCTGCCCGGGCGGGGGCCCAGATTCCAAGGACTTTGTTCTTCCCCCCTTTGTTTGTTGGAGTGGTGCCAGGTACTGGTTTTGGAGAACTTGTCTACAACCAGGGATTGATTTTTAAAGATGTCTTTTTTTTTAAGCACCCCAATTTTGTTCCTCCTCCTCCTTCCTTCCCACCCTTTCACCCCTGTTCTTGTCCCCCCCCCCCCACAGATTCCCATCTCAGATCATTTCTGTTACCACCATTCCAACTGGTCGAGGAGAGCTTCAACTTAACCCCCCCACACACCCTCCCTTCCTCTCTGCCTTGTTTCTTTCTCTCTTTAAAAAGAAATTTTTTTTAATTTTTTTGCATCAGTATTAATGTTTTTTGCATACTTTGCATCTTTACTCAAAAATTGTCAACTTTCTTTGTCAACCTATGGACATGCCCATATATGAAGGAGATGGGTGGTCAAAAGGGATAGCTGATGAAGCGAATAAGGGGCCACTGCTGGGGAAACGAAACGGAAGTGGTGCAGAACATTGCCAAGATGATGTGCCACTTGAAATGGTATAAAAGGCTTAGTTGGTGGGTTTTTTTTATTATTATTTTGTTTTGTTGTTTGGGTTTTTTGTTTTCCTGTTTTTTTTTTTTTTTTTATTTTGGGGGTTTTTTTAGAAAAAGAAAAGGTTATTACGATGTATTTTGCGAGGCAGGTTTACAACACTACAAGTCTTGACTAAGAAGGAAAGAGGTAAAAACACCAATACTCAGATTTTTAAAAAAATAAAAAAAATCATAGTCTTAGGAGTTCATTTAAACCATAGAAACTTTCACTTATCTCATGTTAGCTGTATCAGTCAGTGATTAAGTAGAACTACAAGTTGTATAGGCTTTATTGTTTATTGCTGGTTGATGACCTTAATAAAGTATAATTATGTATTACCAGCAGGGTGTTTTTAACTGTGACTATTGTATAAAAACAAATCTTGATATCCAGAAGCACATGAAGTTTGCAACTTTTCACCCTGCCCATTTTTGTAAAACTGCAGTCATCTTGGACCTTTTAAACACAAATTTTAAACTCTACCAAGCTGTGATAAGTGGAATGGTTACTGTTTATACTGTGGTATGTTTTTGATTACAACAGAAATGCTTTCTTTTCCAGTCGTCTTTGAGAATAAAGGAAAAAAACTTCAGATGCAATGGTTTTGTGTAGCATCTTGTCTATCATGTTTTGTAAATACTGGAGAAGCTTTGACCAATTTGACTTAGAGATGGAATGTAACTTTGCTTACAAAAATTGCTATTAAACTCCTGCTTAAGGTGTTCTAATTTTCTGTGAGCACACTAAAAGCGAAAAATAAATGTGAATAAAATGTACAAATTTGTTGTGTTTCTTTATATTCTGATATTATTGAGACTTCTAAGTCTTAAATTACTTTCTAGAAAGATTTTGCATGCCATCAAGAGTAAAATTTTTTGTGGTTTTTAATCTGAGGTTTTCAAAGCCTGAGATTCATAGTCAGCAGTGTCCAATTACATACAGGAAGAGCTTAAAACATTCCATGTCCATACTGTTCCCATTTATCCTGCATTTATATTTCATTTAAAATGAAACAATTATTTTTATTATAGTTAGTATCTACATGTCAGAATAAATCATACAATACAAAAGTGGTGTCACCTGCAGATTATATTTTTAAATGTCTTATGTGAAAATTCCACAAAATTTTATTTGATTATAGAGGTCCAGAAGCTACAGTTTTTATTGTGGAGTCAATTTAACCCAAACTGCAATTTATAATAAATCATAAATTGTAGCTAAATGTTTTTTTGAAAATTGATGTTGTATTACCTGCCATTGTGATTGCTTAGTGCTGGCTTGTTTCCAAATTATTGCTTAGATTTTGTGTTAAATAGGGAAAAATGCCTTTCTGAAGAAGTAATGGAGATGAATGGACAACATGATCATGTTCAGTTTATGGGCCTTTACTATTTGTCTCAGTTCAATAATTGCAAGCAGATTTTTTTATTGGTAGTATCTTAGCATGTTATTAAAGGCAAAGAGGATATTACATCCTTGTGTAGTAATAATCCTTACTAGTTTTACCTCCTTTGCTTTTTACCCACCCAAAATTGGATATTTTTACTTAATGGAACCCTAAACTAAATTAAATTTTAAGATGATGTATATCAGAATACCATTACTTTATTAAAGGCCAAGAAAATTGTTTTCACGCACCTGCATTGTTTTTGAGCAGTGTGACTTAAAAAGGGTTCACAAAATCAGTGGAACCACATAACAACTGAATACCAAATCTTAGAGAAGTAACAAATTATCCTTTAATGTGTTTTTTATTAGAATAATAGTTTCTAATAATTTCTTACCTCTCATTTACCAAACACATATCCTGCTAACAAAGTCTAACATTGTCTAAGTATACTTTGAGTTTGGGTTTCTTGATCACAGCGGATGTTTGAGCGTAAAGGTAAAATCAAGTAACCAAAGGGCTGCTTTAATAAGGAATCTTTTCTACATTACCAACATTTTCTCAAATACCTAGTTGACCAGGTACAATTCGTGGTTTGTGGTAGGATTCGGAAAATAAAAGAATTTAAAATGGATTTTAAAAAGTAACTCCTGAATAGTCAAAAATATTATGTATCCAACTATCTTTGCTAGGTTTGTTCTTTTAATAGCTGGAATTTATTAAAATGCGTTATTTTTATTTTAATCATTGCCTAAAACGCTTTGAGTAGTATTTGATGGAGTGGTGAATTTTCCACAACTGATTAAATGAAATTTTGCATTTTCCTTCTCATCCAAAGTTTTGTACATCTCATTGTTTTCTAATGGAAAAAAATGTTAATATGGCTTTTTGTATTACTAAAAATAGCTTTGAGATTAAGGAAAAATAAATAACTCTTGTACAGTTCAGTATTGTCTATTATATCTGTATTTGTAGTATGTATAATGGCACTTCTTATGGTTACAAAATTCTTCCCCTGGATAATAATTCTTTGTCCTATCCCTATTGCTTGTAAAATAAAATTTCACCAGTTGATGAAACCAAGATTCCTAAAATAGGGCTTTTTACAAATTTAAGTTTTAAAATGCAGAGTTCAGAGAAAAGTTTTAGATTTTTAATGGTAAGCTTAACTTGGTTTAAGGGACTTCGAAGGTTTGACATACTTGGTTCATAAAATATTCTTTGAAAGAGAATTGGGCTCCAGGGCAATTAATAATTGCAATTTGTTTGATTTTCTCCCCTGAATATAATTTCTCAATTTACATTAAGATTTGTGGAAAGGATGCTTTTTTATTTTTAGGTTGACTTTTGAATCAATAATATCTGGGAGTTGGGTAAATGTAATAGTCTATTTACCTTCAAAAAATGATAGACTAAGAGAACAAATTATTTTATCTTTAATCATTCATAGAGCAAATTGAGCCATCCACCACCCCTTTATTGGCTCAGTTATTATCAGACAGAGTGAAAAGAATTTATAATCGTTTCAGTCTGAAAGAAATTTAAGGACTTCTTTACATTAGACCTAACAATGCTATTTTTAAGATGGAAGAGAAAAAACTTGTAAGAGATATAATTTAACAGTCTACTGTTCCTAAAGAAAATAAATTGCTGATCTTAAAATACCCTCATCTACAAATTATTTTTTCAAATGTTGAATACCAAAATTTAAAACAAAAACTATAGATACGCATCATAAGATTTAACAACTGCAAGTACATACAATTATTGCAAACTAGAAATACTTGTAACCTCAAATCTAATATTTGGATAAAATTAGAAAGTATTTAGTAAGAGAAATTAGAGAAACTATCAATTGCTGTTATCATAGCTTCCTCTCCCTCAAAAGTAAACAACTAGATTACTCATTTAGTATTTTGGTAAAGCAAGTTTCAATATAATTTGTTACATTTTAAATGATCTTAACAGTTGGTGTTTTCTTAGAATTGCAATATGAATTAAAACCTAGAAACAGTGCTATAATTCTGTGTCTCAGTTTTATCAGTGGAATGAGAAAGGGGAGATTTATAAATTGGAAGTTCAAAAAGTCTTCAGAGAAAATGTTAGGCCAAATGACACCCATATTTTGGAAAACATCCTTTAGAAATACAGTGCAAACTACATGTGTAACTAAACTTTTATAAAAGAAGAACCAGATGAAATTAATTTTAAGGACCTATGCTTCAGCAAGCCATCAATTAAAGATAATTGAGATGTTTTACATTGTTTCCTTATTAAGCCTGAAATCTAATCTACATTATACTTTGAACACATCTCAGTTGTACCATCCACATTTCAAATGTTCACTGATCTCAAGTGACCAGCTAGATAGTTTACAAGTGTAGCTTGTAATCAATCCCATGAACTTCAAGGGTTTAGTTTTTGGACCAACATTTATAAAATTAAAATTATTTTTAGAAGTCACTATAGCATTGATATTAATAATAAATAATGATGTGGTTCTGAAATGGATTTGCAATGTCTACCTACCCCATCTTCCCTTCAATTCAGGTCAAAGTCTTACATTACCCCTAGAAGATAAAATGTAGCTGTACTTGGAGATAAAGTCTTTACAAAGCTGATTAAGCTTAAATACAACTTTTAGTGTGTCTCTAATTCGATTAAGTAGCCTTACAAGAAAAAGAAAATTGGTATTACTAAGACACTAGAAAAGAAACCAGGTGAGAAAAGGAATGAGAAAGTAGCCAGCTGTGAGTTAAGGAAAGAGATCAGAAAACATCAAACCTGCATGAACCTTGGTTAAAAACCAAAAAAAAAATAAAAAAAAATTTTTCCTATAAGCCTTCAGATCTCTGAGAAAATTAATTTCTCCTGTTGAAGGTATCTATTTTATATCTTTTCATTATAGCAGCCCTACCAAATAAATTATGTTTCCCAGGTAAGAATCCTGGAAATCATAAATCCTTCAGATTGAAACTTTAAATTTTATTGCATGCTTTCCATTTCTGTTCTTTCAATGGAAATAGATTACTTTCTAGCTTGAGAATTTTTATTTTTTTTAGAAAAGAGAAATAATCTTAAATTTAGAAAGATAGAAATGAAAAATTAGGAAAAGGTAAAATTGGAAAATTAAAAATATTTTATTTTTGTTTTTTTAGTAATAAATTGGTGGGAAACATGCTTGGAACACAATACTTTCAAAAGGTTCTATGCGATACCATGTTTGAATGTTCCTATCTCTTGAATCTTTTCCTTGCAATTAATTTTTGCTAGAAATTGAGTTTTTCTCCCATAGTTTACACACTATGAATTGTACTAATTTCACCACATGCTTCCATTGGATATTTTGCTTCCTCTTATGTATTATGAATGTTTTTTTAAAAATTAATCAATAAGTTAAGGGGCTTGACTAGATTGAGGTTCAAATGAATGCATTAAAAGTGATGGTATCAGGAGATATATATTGTCTGGCCATTTTTTTCTGTGATGTTTGAAGCCATTGATCTTACTTTAAAACAATTAATTTAGGGTTGATAAATGGTGTTACATAATATAACATTCCTTGTTTCAATATTTTGGTCAGTCATTTCTATAGAAAGAAATTTTTCTTCAATTAATCTTTCTGAAGTACATTTCCAATGAAATGTACTTTTTACATTTTTTACATTACTTACTAATCTTTAGAATAATTGCTTGTGACCCTAATATTCGATTGATGTAACCAATTATTACTTTTTGTATAATATAATTAAAATATATAGATTTAAACTTATTTGATGTA
This sequence comes from Crocidura indochinensis, assembly GCA_004027635.1. Taxonomy (NCBI): domain Eukaryota; kingdom Metazoa; phylum Chordata; class Mammalia; order Eulipotyphla; family Soricidae; genus Crocidura; species Crocidura indochinensis. The sequence goes on from PVKC010052493.1 coordinate 9,752, forward strand.
ACAAATAGGTTCTAACTAAAACAAGATATGTTTCCTTTTCATGTCATAGAATACAATACATGGAATCAATATAAAATTTTGGCCCGGGAGATAGCATGGAGGTAGGGCGTTTGCCTTTCATGCAAAAGGTCATCGGTTCGAATCCCAGTGCCCCATATGGTCCCCCGTGCCTGCCAGGAGCAATTTCTGAGCATGGAGCCAGGAGTAACCCCTGAGCACTGCCGGGTGTGACCCAAAAACCAAAAAAAATAAATATATTTTAGGGGGGCCCGGGAGATAGCATGGAGGTAAGGCGTTTGCCTTTCATGCAAAAGGTCATCGGTTCGGGGCCGGGCGGTGGTGCTGGAGGTAAGGTGCCTGCCTTGCCTGCGCTAGCCTAGGATGGACCACAGTTCGATCCCCTGGTTCCCATATGGTCCCCCCAGCTAGGAGCAACTTCTGAGCGCATAGCCAGGAGTAACCCCCTGAGCGTCACCGGGTGTGGCCCAAAAACCAAAAAAAAAAAAAAAAAA
>PVKC010052494.1:0-10383 GCA_004027635.1 Crocidura indochinensis
GGGATTCGAACCACCGTCCTTCTGTATGCAAGGCAAATGCCTTACCTCCATGCTATCTCTCCAACCCCAAGAGTAGCTCTTTTTTTTGTTTTGTTTTGTTTTGTTTTTGGGGTTTTTTGGGTTACACCCGGTGATCAGGGATTACTCCTGGCTCTACATTCAGAAATCGCTCCTGGCAGGCTAAGGGGACCATATGGGATGCTGGGATTCGAATCACCAACCTTCTGCATGAAAGGTAAATGTCTTACCTCCATGCTATCTCTCTGCCCCCCCCCTTCTTCTTGAAGGAGAAACTTGTATATGCTGTAGTCCATAACTTTATTTTATTTTATTTTGTTTGTGTATGTTTGGGCTACTATACCAGGTGATGCTCAGGGGTTATTCCTAGTTCGGCACTCAGGAATTACTCCTGGGACCAGAGTGATGGCATAAGCAGTAGGGTGTTTGCCTTGCACATGCTACCCTAGAATAGACCAGGGTTGGTTCCACCAGTGTCCCATATGATTCCCCAAGCTAGGAGCAATTTTTGAGTTCATGTAACCCCTGACCATCACCGAGGGTGGCCCAAAAGAGAAAAAAAAAGAAAAAGAAAAGAATGAAATTAGGGGGCCGGGCGGTGGCGCTGCAGGTAAGGTGCCTGCCTTGCCTGCGGACCACGGTTCGATTCCCCGGTTCCCCATATGGTCTCCCGTGCCTGCCAGGAGCGACTTCTGAGCAAATAGCCAGGAGTGACTTCTGAGCAAATAGCCAGGAGTAACCCCTGAGCATCACCGGGTGTGGCCCAAAAACCAAAAAAAAAAAAAAAAGAATGAAATTACTCCTGGTCAGCTCAGGGTACCATATGGTATGCAGGGGATTGAACTCAGGTCTAAGCAAATGTCCTACCTGCTTTGATAGCTCCAGCCCCCACAACTTTATTTATTTATTTTCTTTGTTTGTTTTTTGGGGTCACATCAGCAGCATTCAGGTGTTACTCTTGGCTCTGTGCTCAAAAATCGCTCCTGGCAGGCTCGGGGGACCATATGGGGAACCGGGGTCTGTCCTAGGTTAGCGCAGGCACCTTATCTCCAGCGCCACCGCCCAGCCCCCAACAGCACTACTTTCAACTCAGATTTATTTAGTTCACAATCTTCCTCAACATGCTGCAGGCAGAAATAATCATATATGAGATTTGGCATTTCCAATAAAATGTATGTGCTGTTCATCACCTCTTTTCCAGAAGAAGAGAGGAAGTTCAAGAGGGGAAGGACCTCCTTAAGTGATGATCGGAAAACAACATTGCCTGAAGATTAATATTGGTCTCATCATGTCTTATTCTGATTAGTTTATCTCCCAAACAAAAGCTAGGTGACCTAAGGGGCCCCCCCGGGAGATAGCATGGAGGTAAGGCGTTTGCCTTTCATGCAGAAGGTCATTGGTTCGAATCCTGGTGCCCCATATGGTCCCCCGTGCCTGCCAGGAGCAATTTCTGAGCATGGAGCCAGGAGTAACCCCTGAGCACTGCTGGGTGTGACCCAAAAACAAACAAACAAACAAAAAAAGCTAGGTGACCTCAATAAGATCTATTGGTCATAGTTTTATTTCAATTTTCTTTACATTTTATTTTGGTCACACCCAACAGTGCTCAGGATTTATTCCTAGCTCTGACTCCAGATGTGTTGCTATGGATTGAACCAGAATCAGTCACATAGAACACCTTAACCCTTGTACTCGCTTCAGCTGTTATCAGTCATAATTATTTGCACTTGTTGTGCTTATTTGTTTTGTGCAGTGCTGATAATCAAATCCAGGCCCTTACACATACATGGCATGTGTTCTACTACTGAATCATTTCCCCAGTCCCACAAATATTTATTGAGTACCTACTTTACTTCAGCTATTGCAGTACATTGAGAGTAGAGGCAGTATGATAGACAAAGCCCATGCCTTTGTGGGATTTATAGCCACGAAAAAAAAGGCAGACTTCTTTTCTTTATTTTATTTTATTATTATTTTTTTTTTTGCTTTGGGGCTATACCTGTTGATGATCAGGGGTTACTTATGGCTCTGCACTCAAGAATTATGCCTGGGGGAGCAGGAGCAATAACACAGCCAGCCTTGCACATGGCTGACCCAGGTTCAATCTCCGGCATCCCACATGGGCTTCTGAACCTTCCAGGAGAGATTTCTGAGCACAGAGCCAGGAGCAGCCCCTGAACACTGCCAGTGTGGCCCAAAGCAAAAACAAAACAAAATAAATTACTCCTGGTGAACTTAGATCAGGGGTCCTCAAACTTTTTAAACAGGGGCCCAGTTCACTGTCCCTCAGACCATTGGAGGGCCAGACGATAGTAAAAAGAAAAATTACGAACAAATTCCTGTGCACACTGCATACATCTTAATTTGACGTGAAGAAACAAAACGGGAACAAATACAATATGTGGTCCGCAGAACGTAGTTTAAGGACAACTGATAGATTATATGGGATGTCAGGGGGGATCGCACCTGGTTTGGCCACATGCAAAGCAAGTGCACTACCCACTGTACTCTCACAAAAAGGAAGAAATCCAAACATAAAATGTGCAACTGGGAGGCATTGGTGGAGGGACACTGACCCTGGAGGATGTTGTGGTAGAACATCATATGCCCGAAACCTCTCACAATTGAATTGTAAATCACAGTGCCTATATTTTAAAAACATTTTTAATAGAAGTAAGAGTTATTAAGAACAAATTCAGGGGCATGAAAGCTTATAGCTGTGGGACTGAAACTGGCCTGAATGGTAACTTATGAGGGCGATAATGGTTGACTTTTTCTTTTTTTTTTTTTCCTTTCTGTCTTTGGGGTTACACCTGGTGACACTCAGGCATTACTCCTGGCTCTGCGCTCAGAAATCGCTCCTGGCAGTCACAGGGAACCATATGGGAGACCGGGATTCGTCCTGGATTGACTGCATGCAAGACAAATGTTCTACCGATGTTCTGTCTCTCTGGCCCTTGACTTTTTCTTAGTTAACCGATATCATTATTGACAAGCCAGGGAAGAACCCAGAGGGTTAGTGCAAAAAGTAAGCTTGATTCAGGTCACTTATCACTTAGGCCATCTGGGGAGTGAAGCCAGGGCCTCACACACACAAGATGTATGTTTGTACTCTTCCCCTGAGCAACATGACCAGGTTTGCAACCTGGGTCTAGCCCAGTTTGAGAGACAAAGCTCAAGATGCTGACCACACTGGAAAGTTTCATATCAAGTGACTTTCAGGATGTATTTATCAAATGTGCTAACAAGTTGGTTTCCTCATAGTCTATCAACATACCTATTGGTTTCTTTTCCTGCTTAATTGGGGTTTGGGGGTTGGGCCGAAGCAGTAGTGCTCAGGGGTCACTCCTGGCTCTGTACTCTGAAATCACTCCTGGCAGGCTCAGGGAAACCAAAGGGGATGCTGAGGATTGAACCCAGGTCAGTCCCAGGTCAGCTGTGTGCAAGGCAAACACCCTACCTGCTGTGCTATCTCTTCAGCCTTCCTGCCTAATTTGATGAGTTTTGTTCTTTGAGGGTTATTTGGAGGTGGGGCAGGCATACCCAACTGTGTTTAAGGCCAACTCTTGGCTCTGGGCTAACTTTCAGTGATGCTGGGTGCACCATATGTGGGATCAAACCCAGGTTCGCTGATTTAAGGTTAGCACCCTACCCACTGAACTTTTTTTTGGGGGGGTGGGGGGTCACACCCAGCAGTGCTCGGGGGTTACTCCTGGCTCTACGCTCAGAAATTGCTCCTGGCAGGCTCAGGGAACCATATGGGATGCTGGGATTCGAACCACTGACCTTCTGCATGGAAAGCAAATGCCTTACCTCCATGCTATCTCTCTGGCCCCTCCACTGAACTTTTTTTTTCCACTCTGTAATACCACCCTTTTCATCTGCCTATGAAGTATCTGAAAGAGTTCTTGTAGCAAATGAACAACTTGGATTTTTTTTTTTGTGGATTTTGGACCATACCAGGAGGCTCTCAGGGCTAATTCCTGATATGTGCTCAGAAATTACTCCTAACAGGCTCTGAAGACCATATAAAATACCAAGATCAAACTCAAACTTAGTTTGGTGGTGAGCAAGGTAAATGCCCTACCTGCTATACTATAGTTCAGGCCCTGCAAATAAACAACTTGTAGGGGCCGACTGATAGCACAGCGGTAGGGCATTTGCCTTGCACATCACCGACCCGGACAGGTCTATGTTTGATCTTCGGCATCCGATATGTCCGCTAAGCCTGACAGGAATGATTTCTGAGCACATAGCCATAAGTAATCCCTGATCATTGCTGGGTGTGCTTACCCTCCACCCCCAAAATAAAACAGCTTGTAAAGATACAATCCCATTGCATATCAGCAAACATTTGCATTTGGCAGATTATGGTAATTGTATGCCATGTTCATTTATTGTTGTTTTATTTTCTTTAAATAGGTACCACACCCAGCAGTGCTCAGGGAATCTAGTTGCACCAGAAATCAAACTCAAGCCTGGGTAAAGCGTGTACCCTATCATTTGAGTTTGCTTGAGTTTTAGGTTGCTAAAAACAGAAAAGAACCCACTATAGCGGGAACGTACCCTCTCTTATGCTTTCCAGCACATTTTGTTTTCATTTTCCAAAGTCAATTCAGATGCCAGTCTCTATACTATAAATAGTAGTTTGAGGGAGTCAGATACATTACAAACATTGCTGCTCTGGGGCCTGCTTGAAAAAACTATCAGAAAAATGTTTCTTCAACCAGATCCTAAAAAGGGTCAAGGACTGTGCCAGGCATTGAGCAGTTTGTCCAGAAGATGGCAGCATCTCCTAGGATCAGGGTTGATGAGGCTAGTGTGGAAAAATGGAGCAAACAGGCTCTGGGACCTTCCTTCTAGATGCCCTCCTGGGGCAGAGAACAGACTTCTTGCTGGAAAACAGGAGAACCCCATCCAGCTTGGCCAGAGCATGAAGGTTGGGGGAAACATAGACATCCTGAAAAAGAAGTGTCCTTATCCCTTATCTTGTCCTGAGCTAATAAACGTTCCAACACCTGCATCATTACCAGGAACTTGCTAAGTATGCAGATTCTTAGGCCTCACATTAGAAGATTTTGGTAAGAAACTCAACTACGGCTGAGGGGTGAGAAAAGAAGATTGCCTACGAAAGGAGACATTGAAGCCAGAGAAAGGAAGTCACATCACTCAGAAAAATGGATGGGGTTGCTGAGACTTTAGCTTCCCAGTGTTCTTCCCACCATTAGCCCTAAGTAGCTTCCATTTTCCTTCTTTCACTACATTCATCCTGGAGGTTTCTCTGCCCTTCCTCACTTTGGGTCACATTGAAGTGTCAAGCATCTGGACAAAGTCCAGCCTACATTACAGTGGGGCTTCCTCAGAGTCAGAGGTGCAGGACACAGACTTAAGAAAGCAGCCACTGGGTCTTTACGGGCATTCCCCTGGCCCTTCACCAGTAGTGTTAACTGAACTTGGATACAGGCTGTCAGCTACCACTCTGCAATTGCTTCATGTTTCCTTTGACTTCTTTCTTTGGCACTTTGGGTCCTCTGTTCCATGCCTCACTGTCAATTTTTTGCTCTTGGGAGAAACACCCATGCTGAAAGTTGTCATTGAGCTTGTTGTGACTGAGCTTGTTGTCTCTTTCACCCAAGGAAAACACTTTTCCTTTCCTACCTAAAGGGTCTTACCAGAATTCTTTTATTTATTTATTTATTTTTATATTTTTGGAAGTGGGAAAGCACAGTGCTCAGAGATCACTTCTGGTGGACTTAGAGAATCATGCAGAATGTCAGGAATCAAACCCAGGCCAACTCTGTGCAAACCAGAGCCCTACTCACTGTATTATCACTCTAACTCCAAAGGGCTTACCAGAATTCTGTTTTCATGGTCAGCCAGTGAAAATCCAAGCAGAGAAAAAAAGAAGCATCAGACTTTCCCACCAACTAAAACTGAGAGTCAAAAGAACACACACACACACACACACCAAAAAAAAAACAAAAACAAAAACAAAAACAAACTGAGGGTAAGTTTCCTATTGTTCCCCTTACTTCAGGGAGGTGGAAAGAACCTTGGAATTCCTCTCCAGCTGGAAGAGGATCACTTCCTCTGGGCAACAAAGAGAAACCAGAAAGGGAAGTTAATGGTTACAGTTACTTTTTCCCTTATTGGGACAGAAAGAAAAAAAAAAGCAACTCTGAAAAATTCAAAATGTGTCCACCTCCACCAGAGAGTGGAATGTCTGATCAGGGGCATCTCTCTGAGTGCTCAGACTTTCTAGCAAATGGTTTCTTTTATTGGCAAAAATCGTTATAATGAGGGGCCGGAGCGATGGTGCAAGTGGTAGAGTGTTTGCCTTGCACGTGCTAACCTAGGACGGACCACAGTTCGATCCCCCGGTGTTCCATATTTTTTATTTATTTATTTATTTATTTATTTATTTATTTATTTATTTTGGTTTTTGGGTCAGACCCGGCATTGCTCAGGGGTTACTCCTGGCTCCATGCTCAGAAATTGCTCCTGGCAGGCACGGGGGACCATATGGGGCACCGGGATTCGAACCGATGAACTTTTGCATGAAAGGCAAACGCCTTACCTCCATGCTATCTCCCGGGCCCCCCGGTGTTCCATATGATCCTCTAAGCCAGGAGCGATTTCTGAGCACATAGCCAGGAGTAACCCCTGAGCGTCACCTAGTGTGGTCCAAAGTAAAAAACAAACAAACTAACAAACAAACAGATGCTTATAAGGAGTTCAGATTAACTCATTATGGGAGGCTTCTCTGCAGCTCCAGGGAGTTTTGTGGGCTGTTTCCTCACTGAATCACAACAGCTGTTAATGAACATCTAATATCCCCACTGCATCAAGAAGAAGAAAATAATTTTCTTTCAGAGGGTTTTTTTTATGTTGTTGCTTCATTGGTTTGTTTGTTTGTTCTGAATTTGAGGACCATTGCCTGCATTTTACAGGGACTTCTCCTGAGTCAGTGCTAGGGCTTGCCCCTGGTGGTGCTTTGAGTTACCTATTATGTGGTGTCCAAGATCTAAGCCAGGGTTTGAACTTGGGGCTCTAGTATGCAAAGCAGGTGCTCCAGTCTCTCAGCCATCTTCAGAAGTTATTTTCATATATTGTTCCACTGAGAACTTGGTGAAGGATTTTTGTTTGTTGGCTTAGTTATAGGACCCTAACCAGTAATGCTCAGGGACCACTCCTGACTTGGTGCTCAGGAGACCATATAGTGCCAGGATTAAGCCCAGGCCTCCAGCATGTGCAAAGTGTGTTCTTTAAACCCAATTCATGCCCTGGCCACTTTATACCACTTTATACTCTGGCCCATAAATGAGTTTATTTTGGTATCCATACCCTCACAATAATCAGTAATTATTTCTGACTCAGTATCTCAGGAATCAGAGGACCATATGTGGTGCCAGGGATTATACCTCCAGTGAGTTGTAGGCCAGGCAAACACCCTACGTTATACTATCTCCCTATCTCTAAATGAGATTGTTTTTTTTTTAAATAAAAAAGAACATTGTTCGGGCCGGAGAGATAGCATAGAGGTAAGGCGCTTGCCTTGCATCTAGAAGGGCAATGGTTCAAATCCCGGCATCCCATATGGTCCCCTGAGCCTGCCAGGAGTGATTTCTGAGCATAGAGCCAGGAGTAACCCCTGAGCACTGCTGGGTGTGACCCCAAAACAAAAACAAAACAAAAAAGGTTGGTGCTGGAGTGATGGCATAAGCGGTAGGGCGTTTGCCTTGCATGTTCTAACCTAAGACTGGCCACAATTTGATCCCCTAGCATCCCATATGGTCCCCCAAGCCAGGAGTGATTCGTGAGCAAATAGGCAGGGGTAACCCCTGAATGTCACCGGGTGTGGTCCAAAAAAAACCAAAAAAGACCATTGTGATATAGCACAGCAGTAGGGTGTTTAACTTGCAGGTGGCCTGGGAAGGGCCCAGGTTTGATCCTTGGCATCCCTTAGAGTCTCCTCACGCCTGCCAGGAGCAATTTCTGAGCAGTCAGGAGTAACCCTGAGTGTCACCAGGTATGACTCTCGGGCGGTGGCGCTGGAGTTAAGGTGCCTGCGCTAGCCTTGGACGGACCACGGTTCGATCCCCCGGCTCCCATATGGTCCCCCAAGCCAGCAGCGATTTCTGAGCGCATAGCCAGGAGTAACCCCTGAGCGTCACTGGGTGTGGCCCAACCCCCCCCCCAAAAAAAGCACACTGTTGACTGCTAAATGATCAGACTTTTATGTCATGGACCAGACGGAAACTTTTAGCTTCTTTTGGCCTTAACTCTTTCACTTTTTTGGGGGGTGGTAGGATTTTGGTCTTTCTTTGGGTCCACACAAGGTGCTCAGGGGTCACTCCTGGCAGGCTCAGGGGATGCTAGAGATCAAACCTGGGTCAACTGCATGCAAGTCAAATGCCCTACCCACTGTGCTATCGCTCCAGTTCTTACAATGCATTTTTTTTTTTGGTTTTTCGGGCCACATCCGTTTGATGCTCAGGGGTTACTCCTGGCTAAGTGCTCAGAAATTGCCTCTGGCTTGGGGACCATATGGGATGCCAGGGGATCGAACCTTGGTCCTTTCTTGGCTATTGCTTGCAAGGCAGACACCTTACCTCTAGCGTCACCTCACCGGCCCCTCACAATGCATTTTTAAAAGATTTTTACAATGGGGCTAGAGAGATGGCTCAATGGGCATATAAGCCTAGCACTACATGTTCCCCTGAGCACTGGGTTGATAATAGCCCCTGAGAACCACTAGGTGTGGAGCATAAACAAGTCAAAAATAAGAATTTATTTTTTTGTGTGGACTGAACAAGAGTATAGTAGATAGAGCACTGACCCAGGTTTGATCTCCAGCACTCCATATGGTCCCTGAGCATTGAGAGGAATGATCCCTGAGTGCAGAGCCAGGACAAATCCCTGAGCACCACTGAGTGTAACATGGAAACCTTGGATAAATATAAAAAGAAAAAGAATTGATTTTGTGGTCAACTGTCTAAAATTCAGCATTGCAATATTAAAGTCAAAACTTCTTCTATCAGACAGATCAACAGCATAGACACTTGCCTTGCATGGGAATGACCTGGATTCAATTCCTGGCACAACATGTGGTCCCCCAAGGACCACTAAAAGTGATTCCTGAGTGCAGAGTCAGGATTAAGTCCTAAGTACTGCCAAGTGTGGCCCCCAAACAAAAACAACTCATATCTTGGAAAATGTGGTAAATGCTCCAATTGCTTAAAATGTCTAGCAATTAGACTGCACTCCCAGGTGGTAAGCAAGAGGGAAAGCAGAAAGAAGCTGCATGCCCCCACACCCAAATCCTAGCTGGGTCATGCAGACCCTAGTCCTAATGGCTCCAGCAAATCCTACTATCCCCTGCCAGCACCTTCCAACCATGTATGTAATTTCAAAGCTTGTCTGGTGGAGAAGAGCTATTAAATGGAATGGGATGGAATGAAATGGAATAGATGGAATGAGATGGGATGGGCGGAATGAAATTAATTACTCTGTAGATGGATAGTGCATTATCTTCACTTTGCAGATGAAGACAAGTAAGGTTTCATGAGGTTAAGTGAATTGCTCAAGGTCAGAACAGCAAGACTGAAGTAGTAAACAAGTCCCTAGTTTCCAGTGCCTGGCCCATGCCCCCGCCTTGCCAGAAAGCTCTATGAGGAACGACTATCGTAGCCCAGAGGGCCTGGAGGGGAAGTGGTGACTGCGACGGGAAGCCAGACCTCCCCACGCTCATTCATCTGTAAGAATGAGCAAAAGCAAGAGAAAGAAGGCAGCAGCTCTGAGTGGCACCTAGAGCCGGGACTTAGATGCACAACAACAGGACTCCTTAGCTCCCAGCTCCAGAGGTCTCAGCCTTCAGTGAGTAGTTTTTATTGTTTAGTTCCTTTTTCTTTTCCTCATTCCAGAAAAGTCTGTTCTGTTTTTGTTTTTGTTTTGGAGTCACACCTGGCAGTGCTCAGGGCTTACTCCTGGCTCTACACTCAGAAATCTCTCCTGACAGGCTCGGGGGACCATAGGGGATGCTGGGATTCGAACCACGGTCCTTCTGCATGCAAGGCAGACACCCTACCTCCATGCTATCTCCCCGGCCCAGAAAAGTATGTTCTTACATTAGTTCTTCCCTAGGGGGGCTTTGTCTGTTCAGAGCAGGAAACAGGGATCCTAAGAAAATTCCTGACTGTTGAAGGCCTCTGTCCCAGAAAAACTCAGGGTTGGCATGGCCTTGGGACTATAGGACAGAGAATGGATTCTGGGTTTTTGTGGCCACCAGGGTCAGGCTGTGGAGAGCCTGGGGATATGCCTGGTATTGCTTCCTGGACCTTTCTGTGGTTATTTATTTAACCCTGA
>PVKC010052495.1:0-10261 GCA_004027635.1 Crocidura indochinensis
AAAGAGAAGAAGTCTTATGCAGTGATTATAGCCCAAATCCTATATTTTAACAAGAAAATTAGGGGTTATACTGGAAAATATGATAACATATTTAAAAAATCTTTTGTTTGTTTTGGGTAACACAAAATGATGCTCAGAGTTTACTCCTTGCTATACACTCAGAAATCACTCCTAGCTTGGGAGACATTATGGGATGCTGGGGGATTGAACTGTGGTGTGTCCTTGGCTAGCAGCTTTCAAGACAAACACCCTACCACTGCACTATCACTCTGACCCCTAAAAGATAATTTTTAAGTTTCAGTTTGACTTTCGTGGTGGCCTTTTTTATCCTGATAGAGAGGAAGTGAAGTACTTGGCAAGATCTCAACTTTTCTAGTTGTCCTAGCTAGTGGTATATTTATGGGAATGAAAGAATCCAGTAGGCAAGATAGGGCTGTCATTAAAAAAATCAAGATTATGTGGCATAAATGACATATGGAACTTGGTAATTTTTCTATACTGATTGGTAATTAATCATTAGAATTTTGCTTGTTAGGACAAGATTCTTTAGAGTAACCTTCCTTTGAAACCAATAAAGCCTTTACCTACTTCTAATCTTGGATTATTTGGGGGGGGGTAGTCACATCTGGCAGTATTATCAGTTTACTCCTGGCAGGCTAGGAGGACCATATGAGATGCCAGGGATCAAACCTAAGTCAACTATGTGCAAGCCCTTCTTTTTTTTTTTGTCCCCTAAATTCCCAATACAGAGCCGGCAAGGGTCTGGGTTGAGGTGTATATGGGGTGCATTTACTGTACCTCCTCTTTCTATACAGTGTGAAGAACACAGCCTGTGGTAAGAATTGGGAGGTCTTATTATTTTTTTCCTTTTTTTATTTTATTTTTTTCTTTAACTTTTTTTTAACACCCCCTTCATCAGTGCAAGTTCCCCACCACCAATGTCCCAAATCTCCCTCCCTCCCAACCCACCCCCACCTGTACTCCATACAGGCTCCTTCTTTATTTGTTTTTTTAACACTAGACCATTTTTGTAATATCTAATAGTTTATAAATTTTATTTTGTCTGAAACATTAACTTTTGTTTTCATATACATATAAATCTATCAGACTACAGTATCACACTATCCCAGACGGTGACACTGTGAACTTATAAAATTACCTTCAATTTGAACTTAGATACTAGAAATATAAGATAGAAAAAGTGGATTTCAATAAGAATAAAGTTTTTAAAATGTCTGTTAACAAACACAAAAATAATGCTTTTTGAGAGGACTTGATATATTTAGGAAGTTTGATGACAAGAATTTTATTCTAACCCAGAGCATCTCAACTTTTACATAAAATATAACCATCTGTAGAGATGAATAAAACAGAATAAGTAAAACAGAAAAGAAGCCCAGTGTTTCTGGTTAAGTGGGTCTGGGTTGAACTTGAAAACTTATTTGTACTAAGTTCCCCTGTGTGCTGCTGCTCCTACTCTAGAAACCAAACACTTTGGAAACTAGACCAGTTTGGACATATGTGCTTTGATTTTGTCATCTGTACCGATAACAAACATTACTAATGAGTCTTTGGATGTTTTCTTATTGAATCTTGAAACCAAGGCATATGGTAGGAAATATCAATTGACTAATCAAAAATCAAGAGAAAACCTACTGCTATGTAACATAGATATAGAATTTGGGTAACTTGTCTAAAAACATGTAGATTTAGTATATATTTAGTATAAACCCAGGTCAAAATGATGCTAAGAAACAGATGCAAGAAGTTTGATTCTCAATGTCCTCTTGAATAAGAGCCACTAAGTACCAGGATTTAATGATCCACTACAAAAGAAACAACATATAACTTTTCTATCATTCCTGAAAAATTTCAATTTGGGTTTACAGTTATCTAACCTATAAAATCTTTAACTAATATAATAGCTTCTTCCATTTCATCAGTAATTTCAAAGTTCATTTAATGCTACTATCAACACTTTCTGAGAATATAAATTTAAATTTAGCGATAGAGTACCCAAAAGTTTATAAGTTGATTAATAAATAAACTTATAAAAATTTCAGCAATAAATTTATGCTCTAGCTATCATGAAATAGTAAAAAATGAGCTGTCTAAATTTCAGGATATATTTTCTTCAGAAAATTTTCCCTCTGACAATATTTGTCTTTGAAATGCTTAAAGATTTGGGAGCATAATTTCACTCCTTTATCCATGAATGTTTTATAATAGTACATAAAATTACAAACAACATATTGGCTAAAAGTTTTACAAAACATATGTTTGAGTTGCAATGAGAAACTTGAAAGCATCACTGTCACTTCTGTCCATTCTCCCCTGTGCTTTCTCTGAATCTATTTACTATTACACAGTCACTTATTTTAGTCAGAGTTATCAATTTTCTAATCTCCTTTTCCTTTATATGCTAGTCCTTAGTAGATATAGCCACTTCTCATTGTCTGAAGCAATTTTGATAGGTTAAAAAATACACATAACTTATACTAGGTAAAATTATATAGAATCTGTAGGTTACATTACTATTTTAAGATTCTTTTTTTAACAAGTGACATTATTTTATCGTGCTCTACCTCTCTTTCTTTTGCAGAGATCAAATACAGGGCCTTACTATTGTGAAGCATATACTCTACCATTGAGTCACATCCTGCTCATATTTATATTCATCAGTTATTATGTTGAGAGTAGATTTTAGACAACCAGGTATTGAAGCAGGAACACAATTGGGGAAGGGCATCGGCAATTATTCAACAAGTGAAAAATGTGAAAAGAAATGAGAAGTAGGTCACTCTTTTGTCAAAATTCTAAAATTTAACTGGGGTAGGTAGGAATCTGTTCTTTGAATAACCAACTATAGATCCCTCTGAAGAGATATGTGCCATTTAGCATGGAACATTCATAATAAGACTTGGAACTAAAGGAAAAATTTTCCTTGGGGATTCTAACACTTTGCAAATCTTGCATGTTTTAGTATTGTTGATGATCATGGTACATATTCATATTTATTATATTTCATTGGAATTTTGAAAATGGTGAGCAAGAAAAACATGTTTTCTCCCTTTGATCTCTTCTTCATGTTTTTCTTCTGTATTTTTTTTGTTTGTTTGAAAACACCAATGAGTTTGTCTATAGATTGTGCATCCAATTAATGATTTAGCTGAATAGGCCATGATGTTAGTGGATTATTTTGGAAATTATCATTAACAATTTTTAATTTTACTTTAATTACAGGCATTGTTGAGACTCAAATTTCTGTTCATTTCTGTCCTTTATATGAAAACTAAGAAGGCCTTCAAATATTAAAACAACTTCAGAGCAAACTAAAGGAGAGTTATATTATAAAACTCATAAAAGAGACTTCAGAGATATGATTGGAGTCCTAGAATCTCAGTAGCTAGTGGATAAAGATTTTAGAAAAGAGATGGTCAAAGTTAAGGTCACCAAGTAAAGCTTTTTAGATATTTCTAAGGTTTATCCAATTAGGTATAGCAGGGGAAAATTTCTTAGCTATCTATTCCAGGCAATATTTTTTGTCATACTGTGGCAATAATAATAATAATAATAATAATAATAATAATAATAATAATAATAGAATAATGATTGCTGATTTAGCTTTTCATACATCCTGGTAACAGTAATTAACTAAAAAACTTACAATAAGGGTGTTTATTTTATTTATCTATATTTTCCTGCTCAGATTAAACTAGAAGGTTAGAGCTACTCTACCTACACTAATATACACACAAATCTCAAATCAAAAGTGTTGCAAAGAATGAGAAATGAAAAACAAAATCTTTGATTTGTTCAAACAGTGATTTTTATGTCAATAAACAAAGACGTTTATTGTGGCAGTAAGAAGGTATTTTAGAATAAAACCAGCATGTCCAGAGCTTAACCTTAGATCATTGAATGGGTCTTCAAAAAAAAAGGGTGTATGTGTTTCTTAATAGGAAACTGTTCATGATCAAAGGCAAATGGGGTAGAGTATCAATCTGATAAATAGATGATGCTGGCTTACTAAAGAGAAGAAATGCTAAGTATATATATGGAAACCTCTGGGGAAGCTCAGAGGAGAATTCTGAAGATAGTTGTATCTAAATTGAGGTAATGAGTACTTTTGGGAAATAATCCTACTAGCAGTTTTGCCACATGAAATAGGTTAACAAGCAATAAGGATCAAATCTTATAAACTTGGACTCTGGGAAATAACATTAAATGTCTTTATTTGGATATCTAATTGGTATTGTGGATTATATATCAAGACAGTTAAAATAAACTTTGGTAGAAGAAAGACAAAAAGCATGTGATTTATAAGGCTGAATTATTAATTAAGCAATGTGCATAACATTTTTATGAAGTAAGAGTTTATTTTTTTATCAGTTTCTGAATTCTAAGTCCCTAGTGTTTAGTTTTGTTCCATGATCCTTTTGTAGGATGGACATAGGAACATGAAAATCTGAAAGAGATCTGAACTGAGATCTGAATCTGAGAGTGATCATGTAAACCATGATCTGAATTAGTTAATTTTAATTAGTTTAAAAGTATGTAAATCACGATCTGAATTAGTTAATTTTAATTAGTTTAAGAGTATGGAAGAAAACTTTAGATATAGGTAGCAATATGAAGCAGTTGTTTGGTAGTTTATTTATTTATTTATTTTTTTGATTTTTGGGTCACACCCGGCAGTGCTCAGGGGTTACTCCTGGCTCCATGCTCAGAAATTGCTCCTGGCAGGCACGGGGGACCATATGGGACACCGGAATTTGAACCGATGACCTTTTTCATGAAAGGCAAACGCCTTACCTCCATGCTATCTCCCAGGCTCCTTGGTAGTTTATTTAATGTGTAAATTGGAATTTAAATATACCAAAATATAAAAAGTAAGATAGCCAATAAGAACAATAAAAAAGGAATAAAGTAAATAGGATTATCTTACCTAACTTTGATTCCCATTAGATTATCTTTCAAAAGAAGGTTAAGCTACAAGTGTATTGTTTCTAGAAACTTTTTAAAGAAGTCTTTAGGATTTTCTAGATGAAATATTATATCATCTGTGTACAACAACATTTTCAACTCTCCCTTTCCTATATGAATGTCTTTGATGTGTTTTTCTTGCCTAATTGCTATGGCAAGTACTTTCAGTATTATATTGAATAGAAGTGTTGAGAGGGGTCAAACTTGCTTTGTGTTAGATCTCAGTGGAAAGGCTTTTAGTTTTTCCCCATTAAGTATGATGTTTGCAATAGGTTTGTGAAAAATGGCTTTGACAATATTGAGGAAAATTCCTTCAATTATCATTTTCTTGAGAGTTTTTTTTATCATGAATGGGTTCTGGATCTTGTCAAATAATTTTTAACATATATTGATATGATCATATGGTTTTTTCTTTTTCTTTTGTTGCTATGGTATATTACATTGATTGACTTGTGTATATTAAACCATTCTTTGATCCCTGGATTTAATACTAGTTGGTCAGGGTGTATAACTGTCTAGATGCATTGTTGGACTCTTTTTGCTATTATTTAAAATCTATGACTTTTTTTATACACAAATGATGAAAGAGAAGAAAATGAAATGAAAAATACAGTACATCCACAATGTGTCTCAAATTATCCTGTTCCATACATTTTTTTTGGGGTTTTTGGACCACACCCGGTGACGCTCAGGGGTTACTCCTGGCTATTCGCTCATAAGTTGCTCCTGGCAGGCACAGGGGACCATATGGGGAACCGGGTGATCGAACCGTGGTCCGTCCTAGGTTAGCGCAGGCACCTTATCTCCAGCGCCACCTCCCGGCCCCCTGTTCCATACATTTAACTTAAGAGGTAAAAGAGCTATATAAAGAAAACTACATAACACTACTTCAACAAATAGAAAAGGACACAGGAAATGGAAACATATACCTTGCTCATGGATTGAAAGAATTAACATTATTCAAATGCCAATACTTCTGAAAGTATTGTATATATTAAATGAAATTCCCATAAAATTTCCACAAAATTTATTAAAGAAATGGATTAAATAATCTTGAAATTTATATGAAGAAATAAAAGTTGATGGATAGCTAAATCATTGGCAAAATTTTTGAGAACTCAATTTCCCCAATTTAAAAATGTTCCATAAAGGTGTCCGGGTGGTGGCACTGGAGGTAAAGTGCCTGCCTTTCCTGCACTAGCCTAGGACGAACCACGGTTCAATCCCCCAGTTCCCCATATGGTCCCCCAAGCCAGGAGCGACTTCTGAGCACATAACCAGGAGTAACCCCTGAGCATCACCGGGTGTGGCCCAAAAACCAAAAAAAAAATGTCCCATAAAGGCATAGTCATTAAAATGGCATGTAATTGGAACAAAGACAGACCATAAGGTAATTGGAATATATTTGAATACCCAGAGAAGATTAACACACAGGTTTATGAGAAATTATTTTTTGATAAATGATTAAGAAATACAAAGTGAAGCAACAAAAGCTTCTTCAACAAGTGTTGCTGAGAAAACTGCTCAACAACATAAATAAAAAATTAACTCAGACCTCTCTTTAACATGACTAATGCCAAATCTAAATGGATTTAAGAGCTTGATATTAGACCCAAAACCATAAGGTACACAGAAGAAAACATAGGCAGAACACTCCATGACACTGAAACTACAGAAATCATTAAGGTCTAAAGACTAGTGGCCAAGCAAGTAGAGCAAATATAAACAAATGGGACTACATTAAACTGAGAAGCATGTGCGCTTCAAAAAAAATAGCGAGTAGGGAACAAAGGTCATCCATGAACATTGCAGGAAAAAAAGCATCTAAACCCATTCAAGAAATTGGGAGAATAAATGAACAGATATTTATTCAAAGAAGAAATACAGATGGCCAAAGACACATGATAAAACACTCCACTAATCATCAGGGAGATACAAGGCTAAACAACAATGAAATATTACACCACAGGGATTAACACACATCACCAAAAAAATCCCACAAAACAAAGAGACTGTCATTCACTGCTGGTGGGAATGCTTTTGAGTTCAGCCTTTCTGAAAAACAACATGATAAATTCCTCAAAAATCTAGAAACTTAGTTTCCATATGCTCCAGTAATGCCACGCCCAAGGATATACTGCCGAAACACACACACACACACACACACACACACACACACAGGCACACACACACAAACAAACAATACAAAATTCCCTTTACACTCCTATATTCATCACAGCAGTGTTCACAATAGCAGAATCTGGAAACAAACCAGGTGCCTGTCAACAGACAAGTAGTCAAAGAAACTGCCTATATCAACACAATGGAATACTATGCAGCCATTAGTAAAAATGAAGTTATAAAATTTGAATATACTTTGATAGATATGTACACTATCATACTTAGTGAAATGAGCCAGATATAGAATAATCTAGCTCAGTTGTATAACAAAAACTAAAAGTATTTGCTCTTCTGTCTCTTGAAATTCTCCTTGGAGGTCAAGAAAGACCCAGTGAAAACTGTCTCCTATAGACTCCACAGCAGACAAGGGCTCCAGAAGAGTATGGCTGCACCACTCTACTTCATGGCTGTGTGCTTTTCCTTTTTTTCTTTTTTTCTGTTTTTTTTGGGGGGGCACACCCTTTTGATGCTCAGGGGTTACTCCTAGCTAAGCGTTCAGAAATTGCCCCTGGCTTGGGGGGACCATATGGGATGTCGAGGGATTACTTGGCTAGCGCTCGCAAGGCAGACACCTTACCTCTAGCGTCATCTCACCGGCCCCTGCTTTTTTTAATGAACCCCACCATAACACATAGAAAAAAACATCATATTATAAGCATGACAATACCATGCACAGAGAATGAAGATGATAACTCTGATGACCCCAAAAACACCAACCACCTAATTAATCTCTCAGATAAGGAGTTTAGAATAGAAATGTGGAAGATCCTCAAAGAAATCAAAGAAAGAATAGATGAAGCTAAACAGAGCACGAAGATAGAAATCAGAAAAATCCAAACTGAAATAATAGGTCTGAAAAACTCGGTAGATGAATTGAAAACCTCAATGGAAAGTCTCTCCAACAGAGTAACAGCAGCCAAGGACAGAATCAGTGAACTAGATGAGATGCAAAGCAACTCCAGACAGAAGAAGAGATTGGAAAAGAAACTTAAAGCAAATGATCAGACAGTAGAAAAGGTACTCAAAGAATGTGAATAGAGGAAAATAGAAGTCTTTGATAAACTCAACATAAACAGCATAAGAATCATTGGCATTCCAGAGGCCCAGGAAGAAGATCCCTAGGAAGAATCAGCAGTCAAAAATATCATTACAGAGAAACTCCGAAGGCTTCATGCAACCAAATTCTGCATGCCCAAAGAGTACCTGCTAAAAGAGACCCAAAGAAAAGCATCCCAAGACACATCCTAGTCACAATGATGAATCGCTCAGATAGAGATAGAATACTAAAAGCAGCAAGATCAAAAAGGGACATTACATTCAAAGGAGCATCCTTAAGATTTGCAGCAGACATGTCACAAGAAACCCTTAAGGCTAGAAGACAGTGGTGGAATATTGTGACAAGACTGAATGAAATGGATGCTCTGCTAGAACAAGGCACCCAGGCTGACTCATATTCAGATTCAAAGGAAGGATACTTAGCTTCAAAGATAAGCAATGGTTTAGAAATTTTACAAATGCGAAACTAGCCTTAAAAGAAAAACTGAAAGGTCTACCTTAAAACAAGACAAACCAACAGACACAGCAAACTTATACACAAAGATAACATTTAATTCTATGACAGTCATCTCCCTCAACATCAATGGGTTAAATGCACCAGTTAATAGACACAGAGTGGCTAAATGAATCAAAAAGATTAATTCGCTATTCTGTAATTAGTGAACTTGGTTTTTGCTCAGATCCTTGGACAGGGCCAAGGCTATAGTCTTTCAGCATGATTGCAGAAGTTCTGCCTTGTTGCAGTGTCAAAGTCAGACCCTATGACCTACTCAAATAGCAAGATCTTCTGCTACAGAGGCGGAATGTCATCACCACATCTGAGCAGAAAGTCTTTGGCACCATAAAAAGACCTGGTGTGTATAAATGAGTGAGTGCAGAGCCTGTAGTAGTTTTCCTCATAGTAGTATGCTTCAAGGACAGAGAAGCCATATATTAAGTAGGCCATGGGAATTCTTGTTCTAATTTACCCAACATTTACCGAGCCTATGCAAAAATAAATAAATAAATAAATAAATAAATAAATAAATAAATAAGAAAGAAAAGAAAGAAAAAAGAAGCGCAACAAGCACAACATTTTTTAAGAAGTTGCTGGTCTGGTTTGTTGTTGTTGTTGTTATTGTTTTCTTTGTTTCTTCATAGCTGATAGTTTTGGTTTTTGGTTTATTCTTTTCTTTATTCTTTATGTACTTTTGTTGATACTCCCTTATTGGTTTTTTGTGTTGATTTTGTTTTTTCTTGTTTTTTTTTACCTTTTACTTCTTTTTCCTTCTTTCCCATTTCTTTTTCCAAATGAATACTTGCAACACCTAGGCGGACTCCTCCCATATCTCTAATAGAGCCATACTACTAGAATTACCTTTATCAGCATCATAATTAGAGAGAGAGAAATAGATGGTACCAAGACCAGATAGTCATATGTTCATTTGATGGAAATAAAAAATGATCAGACTTGAATACCAAATCCAAAGTAAAAAAGACAGCAGAATTGATACCCTATATACACCAAGCTGTACAAGGGGGGAACAGTTGCACTAACATTATGAGGGGTAAAGGGGGGGAGAAATGGGATGCATGCTGGAAACAGGGATGGAGAGAAGACATCGCTGGTGGTGGGAATGCCTCTCATTCATTATTACTATATGCCTTAAATATTACTGTGAAAGATTTGTAATTCACTTTGACCACAATTAAAAAAATTAATCCGACCTTCTGCCATCTGCTGCCTATAAGAAACACATCTGACTAGTCAAAACAAACATAGACTCAAAAATCATATCTATTTAAGTTCTAAATATTTTTTTAAAAATTGAACATAAATCTATTAAAATATAGTTTCTAACAGGATAATCTAACCTGGTCTATTTGGGCTAACTTTGGATAAAAAGATATAAAAGTGCTAACTAAATTTAAGTGGATAAATTTGACAATATTATGACTTTGAACATATATCGATCAAAATACTATGAAGGGTATCAAATATTATGATGTGGAATGACCTAGGAGGTTTGAAATAGGAGAGATAATACATCGATTGGAT
>PVKC010052496.1:0-10263 GCA_004027635.1 Crocidura indochinensis
AAAAAAAGAAAAAAAAAGAAAAAACTAAAAATCTATTGGAGTAAAAGAATGCAGTCAAAAGAAAAATAGCTTGATTTTCAAGCATTCTTCAAAATCAGAGATGTGTTATTTTAAGAAAAAGACATTAAAATTAAGATAGTTACTGTGATTATGAGAAATCCAAGAGGAATATAAAATTTTCTCAAGATTACTTCTTGAGACTTTCACTGAGAGTTGGAATAGAGGCACATGGAAGCTCAAATCTTCCTTAAGAGCAACTTAAAAAGCAGGATTAAATAAGCAAAATAAAAGTATTTATATAAATATATCAGACCTGTTTTAGTTTTTGTGAATGAAAGAATGATAGACAAGAAAAAAAAACCTCACAGAATAGTGAATTGTAATACTGGAATTTCCTTTCTACAAATGAATTAGATTACCTTCTTTTATATGAGAATAAAATTTATTTTATTACTTACAAAAATTTCAGCAGGAGATAAAATAAGAAATCTAAGAGAAAAAGACCTTAAATACAGACTACCTTGGTGAAAACTCAAATATTACTCTTTTTACTCTGGTTCTTTTCTCATGGATCATTTTTGGGTGACTTAAGTAAATATATATGGTCTTGGAAAGATTTAGAAAACAATAAATTTACTTATTAACCTCCTAAGATACGTAAACCATAAAAATACCTTTACAGTAGTGTTGATGATAGTCCTATAAATTAGAACAAGGAAGAAATAACTTATGAGAGATTAGCTGAAAATTACCTAACTCTAGTCATAATACATGCTTATTTCTTTAAATTATCTATCAGTCATTAAAAACAAAAAATAAAATAACATAACATAGCATGTAGGTTATTGAGGGTAGATCTGCTTAAAAATTCAACACAAGAAAAATTGACTAGACCAGGCAGATATAAAATAAAACAATTTTTTCACCATTCTGGCCATTAGCCAATGGTAAATACAAGAGATACAAGTAATACATTTCAACGTTAAATGATTTAATACTGTATATGTAATATTTTAGAATAATTTGTGAACAGTCTTGCTATCATTTAGGAACTGTTTCTTCAAGAAACTCTGAATTAAGAAAAAATATTTAATTGATCTGTGACTTCTGCATTAGTCCTAATAAATTATTTATTTTCTCCCAAAAGTTTCTTATTTATTTTGCTATCTGACTTCATTAATTCTATTATAACTATGTATTTTATATGTTAGTTTAAAATATTTTCCTTTATTATGTAATAATATCATTCTTCTGGTAAAAATTTTAACTGTTCATGTAAACTAAAAATACTTTTTTGCTCTTCTGAACTTTTTAACCTTTCTTCATATAAATATTTGTGAACAAATTATGTATTAATATATGTTATTACTTATAATGTATCTATGAAAAAGAGACATGAAATAAAAATGAGAAGCTGAAAGGTTTTGAGGATATATAAACTACCATAAAACAACAGGTTCTGGTGTACAACTTGGGTTTGCTTTTTGTTTTTTTGCTTTTGTTTTTTTTTGTTATTTTTGTTTAGCATTTGTTTAGGCAACACCTAAGGATGCTCAGGGGTTATTCTTAGCTCTGCAATCTTTTTTTATTTTTTGGTTTTTGGGCCACATCCAGTGACACTCAGGGGTTACTCCTGGCTATGCGCTCAGAAGTCGCTCCTGGCTTGGGGGACCATATGGGAAACCGGGGGATCGAACCGCTGTCCGTCCTAGGGTAGCGCAGGCAAGGCAGGCCCAGCCCCCAGCTCTGCATTCTTACAGATGCATTCCTATATCAGATGTCCAAAAATTAAGTGCCATCAACTTTATTCTTTTCTGGGACTTCAAAGAAAAATCTGTCTCTTCCTTTCTTCCAATTACTAATGGTTGCTGAAGTTACTTAGCTTCTTTAACTCATAGTAACCCAACACAATCCCATTCCTCATGTATGTGATTTATAGTGCTATCTCTGTTATGTACAATTTCTCTTTCCTTATTGGATACCATTCATTACATTTGGATCATCCCTAATCTAACATGAATTTATATTAATTTGGTCATATTTGCAATAGCCTTATTTTCACCTTATATTACTTTCATAAGTATACATAATTAATACTTAAGCATATATTTGTGATTTATAATTCAAATGGAAAGTGGGTAAAATGAGCAACAAAATGTCTATAAGCAAATATTTATGATTATTGAAAATATTTTTTTCAAAACATAACAGCTTTTGGTGCTAGATTTTTTAACTTAAACCAAAAATACTAATTAATTTTTATATTTTCTTGCTTATATGGGCTCATATGCCTAATAAATTGTCTTCATTATAAAATTTATTTAAATTTTTATATTTTATCTATTTATTGTTGTTGAATTCACTTATTGTTCATAATTTATCACCCAATAAATGAGTAAAATATACTGCCAGAGAGATAGTACATCTTAGTAAGATATTTGTATTATAATGAGTAGGTAATATATCTCAATTTACCTGTCATTAAAAAGTATGTCTTAAATATGAAAACATTTTATTGATTGATATCATAGAATCTGAGTACTTTTCTTAAGCTAGTTATTAACAATACTTCATCAAATAATCAAAGGTACACACATGTATTATAGTTAGAGACATAGAAAGTAGAGACATAGAAAGTAGCCTTAAAATTCCATTTAAGTTTCTACATATGTATATAAAGTAAAATAATTAAATGATGATCCTGGAGTTTCAACAATATAAACAAACCATTGGAACCATATGCAGAAATGATATTGCTATCCAGAAAAAGTGGAAAGTGATGATGGTTTGGTAGAGTTTCATTGTGTGGAATAAGGGGTTTGGAGCCTTATTCCTCAGCATGCCATATAGTTCCCATGACTCCCAGGTTATTTCAAGGAGACACAGGTCAAAAACAAACACATGAGGGGCCAGAGCAATAGCGCAGTGGTAGAGTGGTTGCCTTGCATGCGGCTGACTCAGATAGGACCTGGGTTTGATCCCCAGAGTCCCATGTGGTCCCCTGAGCCAGGAGCAATTCCTGAGAGCAGATCCAGAAATAATTCCTGAGAGTGACCAAAACAAAACAACAACAACGACAACAAAACTCACCTAAATAAGGAGTCAAGAAATTAGATAAAGGACCCAAAATAGGGCAGGAGAATACTGGAAGGAGAAAAGATTATAAGGGCCCATAGTAGGAAAACTATTTATTGAAACATAGTGGTGTGGAGGACACAAAGCAGTGTTGATTAATAAGAAACACAAACATAATTATTAGTTCTGGTAGCAAAGGTAGAAAGATTATCATCAGTTGAAATCTGTACAGTTTGTAAAAATTCATTTCCAAAAGTCAAGTGAGTTCAGTATCTTAATCACACTGTTTCCTTATCCCCAGAAAATAAAACTAAAATTAAATAACTTTATTTAAATCTTCAGCATTATAAAATGAAAAAAATGTCTTTTTTCTTATCAATGAATATATATAGCTATTTTCAAAGAACCTAGCAATTTGATTATTTTATTAATAACATCAAAGTAAATTAAAATATACTTCCAGAGAGATTGTATATCTAGTAAGATATTTGTATTATAAAGGGCTAATCTGGGCTCATACCCAGCATCTCATATGGCTACCTTAGGGGCCAGGGTTATATCAATACGAGAAATAATCCCTACATTAAAATGGTACGAAAGATTGTTTTCTTCTCCTCAGTAAGTAATACTTTGAATAATTATAATAATTTTATATTGTGAAATATGACATATTTTATGTTCTTTGTCTTCTATATGTGAAACCTATTCATAATATTGCATTGCAAAATATTGAAACTTTTACTATTGCATAGTGTTCATTTCTTGAAAAATAGAAAGTTCTTTACTGTTTAGGTCTAAGATAATGATTACTAAAATGTTTTGAACATTTAATGTAGTCATATGTTGCTTAACTACAAGAGATACATTTTGAAACATATGTTTATTTTTTGAATATATTTATTGATATAATAATGTATTTATAATTAATTATAAATAAGTAATAATATAAACAAAACATTTATATATAAATGTAAAATAATATATTTGTTAATATAATATATATTTATTTTTAAAAATTATTTATGAAAATAAACATGTGTTTATTTTTATGCTGTCTGAGAAAAATAAAGTTTTCTTATACATATTGAGTTAGCACCAAGTATATTCATAGGCTAGTTTATACAGTTTATGGTGATTGAAAGTTCGATGCACCATATAGAATGACATGAGTATTTGTCTGTGGTACGTTCCATAAACAAAATCATTAGGTCCACAATATTATTATATTTTTAATAAAATACTAAGACATAGTATTATATTTTATTTACATGTAAATATTTTCTAAGCCTCTTGTATCTGTGAACTCTTCAATATTTCTAAAAATTCCTTTGCTAAATTATTTTTAGATGTTACTTGCCCCTACCTTTTACTTCTGAGGCTCCAAAATTATGGATTTTAGGATGTATAACTGTATTTTTCTCTCTTCTCATCTTCTCCTTTTTAATTTGAGTCTTCTTATATTTCAGTAATGTACTTTGAAAGCTTCTTCAGATCTCTTTTCCAGATGGCTAGTTTTTCCTCTAGGTTTGTCTTATTCTACTTTCAATATAAAAAGTAGATAAAAAGCTTTTAAAAACTGTTAAATAGTATATTCTCTTGCAATTTCTATTAGAAAATGTGTGTATATATATTTATATATATACTTTTTAGAATGTTTCTTCCTTATATGCATATAATTTACTAAATTTAAAAATTAAAATCTTCTTAATGCATTACTCCTTATACTTCCATTAGTATAAATGAGTGAGTTTGTATGTATGTGCTTGTTTGATTGTTTTATTTGTAATTGTTGATCTATTTCTGAAATTTTCATTAAATTTTATTTTTAGTGTCATTGCTACATTATTTATTTTATTTTATGTTTCACTATATTTGTTTGTCAGTAATAGCCCTTGAGCATTGCCAGCTATAACTCAAAGAACATAAATCCTCAGATATCATCAAGGAAGCTAGATAGATCCAGGGAAGAAACTATTGGAACAAAAGGTAGAAAGTCTGAAACATGGTTAGAGGAACGATGTAGCCACACAGGATATATAAAAATGATTTCAAGAGTACTGTTAGTTTTGATAACTTTAGGAAATTGATTTTGATTATGGAAAACAAAAACAAAATTACAGTAAGAAAAAATATGCCAATTCAGTTTTGGGTATCTTATTTTTTATTTGTTTTGATTTGGGGAACAGACCTGGCTGTGCTTATACCTGGTATGTGCTAAGGGAATGATCTGGAAGTTAATGTGTGTTCCAGGCATTTGAATCAGGGTTACCTATCAGAGTTAGTCTTTCAAATGCCCAGGAATTCAGTCTTGATGATGATAAAATAAGTTCATAAAAAATATTATAGCTGGAGCTATAGCTCAGCGGTAGTGTGTTGGCTGACCCAGGACTACTGACCTGGGTTTGATCTCTGGCACCCCATATGGTCCCCCAAACCAGGAGCAATTTCTGATCACAGAGCTAGTAACTCTGATGAGCATCACCAGATGTGACCCAAAAACAACAGAAAATTATGGCTTAAGAATTACAAATAATAATGTCAAATATATGTGATGACTCCTTAACTAAACGTGCTCATAGAAATATGATCAGCAATAAGTAACTTTTCTAAAGAGCTGGTAGTGGATATTATCAACAGTGAAATATTAGGGAGTCCAAGGATGAAGAGTATGACCTAACCAAATCCAAAACAGTCATAGTATCCTAAGTTGCAGTTGAAACTTCCAAGTAAATAGCTGAGGGATAAGGCAGAAGTAGAACATTATCTGCCAAAAAATAAATAAATAAAAAAATTAAAAAGTTCGAAAACTTAAACTAATCCCACATAGGATCAGGCAAATCCACCTCTATATTTTCTTTCCCTCCAGAAAAAAGTTTAATCCCCTTTGAGGATAAAACAACAACCAGAGCTTCTCTCTGAGGCCATTGATATGGTTCAACAATTGAACACTTGACTATCAAGCAAGATACTGGGATTTGATTATTGGCACAGTAAATGAATTTCTCTGATTTATTATTCAGACTATCTAATAAAAAGGCCAAGATATATTTTAGCACAAACATGACTAAAATACAAGAGAAAATTATTAGCAAATTTAGATAGATCATTTATTAAAAATATTTTAAATAAATATTATGAATATGTTGATAAGAATTTTAAAAAAGAGATTATCGGTATCAACCTCCAATCCATAAAAAGAATCAATCTAATGCTCTAGAAATTCAAGCTGGTAACTTCCGGTTTTAGCTTTAACATATAAAAAGAGCTTTGATGTTGTAGCTCCTAAACTTAAAACCAGCAAAAGTAGAGTGAGAAGAAAATCAATTCCTTTTATTGACTGCATCAGATAACTGAGATTACTGGGCAAATTGCCACCCTAAAAAGTCAGGGAGACAGGCAAATCAAGAATTACAGTCAAGAACCCCTTTACTTGGAGCAGATGCCACAGGAATAATGGAAGTGAAGAAATTCTAACATGGTGATTTTGTAGAATTGATGGAAACAGGCTGTGAGCTAGCATGACAATGAGAAAATCCTGAAGGCATACATATTACTAGAAACAACTCTACACCTCACAAACCCACTATGTTTTCAAGATGAATATCTGAAAAGGTCCCCTGATGACACTTGGTGGGAAAGAGAAAACTGACTATTTACAAATACCCTGAGAAATTTTTTTTCTGTAAAATGAAAATATTTCCCTGGACAGAAAAGTTGGGAGACTAATATCCTAGTTTGGGGAAATTATTTATTCAGACTCCAGTATCCCCTCACTTTCTGATCTCATCTGAGGGAGATATAAACAAGAAACATTTATGACCATCGAAATCCAGAAGCATGAGCTCATAGAACTCCAGAGATTTAATCAAAAGAATAAGGAATACTTATTATTTATTATTATTTATTTTTCTCCACATCTATAGGGCTCCCATGCTAATTTTACTATAACTGAAAATCTTCCAAGATTCAGAACCTATAGTAGAATATGTACCTAACAAAACCCAATCAAAGAAAATACAGAAACAAAAACATAGATTGCAAAGGCTCTGGTACAAATAACTTTTTAAACATGGACCAGCTCCTAGTCAAATTTCAAAATAGATATATTTAACTCAATTATCTGATAAAATATGTCCAACTTTTATTTAAGTTGACTGGAAAAATAGACTGGAAAAAAAACACTAAAATAAGATATAAAAACTAGTCTGGAGTGATAATAAGTACAGTGGGTTGGCATTTGCTTTAAATGTGGCCAACCTGGTTTGATTTTCTGCATCCCATAAGATTCCCTGACTCACCCAAGCAGGTGGGGATATCAAGGAGTGATTCCAGAGTGTAGAACTTCCATTAACCCCTTAGTATTCCTGATTTGGCAGAAAACAAACAAACAAATAAATAAATATGAAAATATAAAAAATTGAAGAATCAAGGTAAACATCAAAGAATACCTAGATGTTCCATTATTACAGATATAGGAATCTTTATACTGTGCATTTAAAAGAAAATGAAGAGGCTGGAGCAGTGGTGCAGCGTTAGGGCATTTGCCTTGCATGCGCTGATACAGGATGAAGAGCAGCATCCCATATGGTCCCCTAAGCCAGGAGCGATTTCTGAGAGCAGAACCAGGAGTTACCCCTGAGCATCACCGGTGTGGTCCCAAAACAAACAAATAAACAAATAAATAAATAAAGGAATGAGGATTTATGGGAAAATGTAACAGAAAAGTAGTTTTGAGGAAAAATACAAAAGACAAAATAAAGATAAAATAAACTCAAGAGGCAAAAATAAATGTAATGATAGAGACTGAATCATAAGGAAAAAATAAAAATAAAATAAGTCGATCATTAATAGAATAGAATCACAAACTTAAATGACAAATTGGAAAGGATGAATTTATAAAAGAACAGAAGACTCAAAAATTGCAAAAAAAATAAACAAAACACAAAAGAGGTAACATTGGAACCGGAGCAATAGCACAGCAGATGGCTTGGCATGCAGCTGACTCAGGACTGACCTGGGTTCGATCCCCTGAGTCCTATAATGTCCACTGAGTCAAAAGTAACCCCTGAGCATCACCGGGTGTGGCTGCATCCCTCCAAAAAATATGTACATTCAGGTAATTGGATGTGTAAAGAAAAAATAAAAAATATATAAGAAATAATATTTAAGTTAATATTAAAGTAGTTTCAAGTCAGTAGCAGTTGTTAAGAGCTATAGATTTGTAATGCTCACAAATAAGAATAAATATCCAAATATTTATACAACAAAGCAAAAGTATTCCTCAGTAATTGTGCTTATCCATGAAAAGAATAAATTAACTTCTAACCCATAACTACTGTGAGCATTTATGAGAAATCATGTAAATAAGACAATGAACTGAAATAATTATAATGTTGAAAGCAAACTAAATTTTAACCTAGAATTAAATAGTTAATGGAAATCAATTACAAACAACAAAACAAATCTATTTTCTGATGCGTAGTAGAAGAGAATTCATTATCATGGTTCCCATAAGAAAAAATAAATCTTGAGCTTCTTTCAAGGTAAGAGTAATGATAGAGGAGAGAAGAGCGATTGACACAAAGAACCAAAAATTATAGAATAAGAATAAATGAAGATAAAATATAATGCTTATAGTTGTCAATTATTTTATATTTATAGTAGAGGTGGAAAAATATTTAAAGAGGAACCAAAATGCTTGTTCTGTTTCTATAAACTTTTACATAGCAAATTATTTTTCAGAAAGGAAACAAAAGATCAGTTTATTAAGGCCATCTCTGATTGCTTTAGTATAATATAATGCACTTTAACATTTCCATAGAAAAAAACATAATCCATTATAAGGCCTTGTTTTTTAAAGAGCTTAAAACATTCACCAAGATTTTTATTACATAAGTGAAACTTAAATTGCACTTCATTAATCAATATGGACATATTACTATGAACACACTTAAAAATATAATGCTTTTAAAGTAAAATTAGAAAATTTATACAAATTGTAAAAACTAACATGAAAAATAACATAATATCATGTATATAATAAAATTTATTTTAAAATAAGAATAATGTTAGGAATATTTTATCTTAATGTAATTTCCCTGTCCATGAGGCTTTGTGATGTTAGTTGAGGATAGATTTTAATTTTTGATATTTTTCTGCTTGTTTGTTTGTTTGTTTTAAGAACACACCCTTCTTCTCCTTGCAATATTCCAAAGACCATATGGGGTCCCAGGGTTCAAATGCAGGTCAGCTGCATGCAAAGAGAAAACTCTACTCTCAGCAGCCTTTGGAGATGTTTTTGAAATAATTATAAATGTACGTTGAAAACTTGAAAAGCAGGGCCATAGAGCTAGCATGGAGGTAAGGCATTTGCCTTGCATGCAGAAGGATTGTGGTTGTAATCCCAGCATCCCATATGGTCCCCTGAGCATGCCAGGAGCGGTTTCTGAGCAGAGAGCCAGGAGTAAGCCCTGAACGCTGCCGGGTGTGACCAAAAACAAAAACAAAAACAACTTGAAAAAGCAATAAAAAGTTTAAGTCATCTGATTACACAGTCTGGAATAAGTCTGATCACCATAGTGTGTCCCTGCCCCCATCCCCAGATAAACAAAAGAAAGAAAACTAGAGAAACTTTTTTATCCATTTTAGATGGAATTATAGAACTCCAAATATAATCCTAAATAATGTATTTGGTGTATATTAAACACTAATTTTATTTATTAATGTATTTGTATTTTGAGGGGCCTCTCAAGCATTTGTCAAGTAGCAATTTGTTCACTATGATCTAATACTTTGCATTAACATTCCATAGTACAGTGATACTTTGGGTCTAGCAATACTGGAGACATTGTACCTGGGATTCTTGTGGTTCTAACTACGGACCTAGTAGATTCATAGCATATGCTATTTCACACCAATAAGTTGACATTAACGTGGATATAAAGTGATTTGAAAGAGAGTATAGAGGGTGAGGTATGGCATGGACATGGCCAACCTTACTAGGAGCACTGATTGGCTCCTGCATAACATCAGGATTGATTCTGAGTACTGATTCAGGACTAAACCATAAGCACCTCCACCCAACTCTTGCAAATAAAGTTTCTTCTAAAACTAAATAATTATACCAGGAGATGCAACAATCAACTGGATAGATATTACAATGAGGGGGCCCGGGAGATAGAATGGAGG
>PVKC010052497.1:0-10253 GCA_004027635.1 Crocidura indochinensis
AAAAACTTATAGAAACAATAGATTCATATAGCATTGTGGCAGGCTACAAAATTAACACACAGAAATCAATGGCCTTTTTATATGCCAATAATGATAGTGAAGAAATGGATATTAAGAAAACAACCTATTCACATTAGTGTCACACAAATTCAAATATCTTAGAGTCCACTTGACTAAAGATGTGAAGGACCTATACAAAGAAAACAATAAAGTCCTGCTCCAAGAAATGAGAGGACATTTGGAAGTGGAAACACATACCCTGCTCACGGATTGGCAGGATTAACATAATTAAAATTGCAATACTCCCCAAAGCATTACAGAAATTTAATGCAATCCCACTAAAGATACCCATTACATTCTTCAAAGAAGTGGATCAAACACTTTTGAAATTCATTTGCAACAATAAATACCCTCAAATAGCTAAAGCAATCCTTGAGAAAAGAAATATGGGAGGCATTACTTTCCCCAATTTTAAACTATATTACAAAGCAATAGTTATCAAAACAGCATGGTACTGGAATAAAAACAGACCCTAAGATCAGTGAATAGGTTTGAGTACTCAGAGAATGTTCCCTAGCCATACAATCACCTAATTTTTGATAAAGGAGCAAGAAATACTAAATGGAGCAAGGAAAGCCTCTTCAACAAGTGGTATTGGCACAACTGGTTGGCCACTTGCAAAAAAAACAAACTCAGATCCCCAGCTAACACCATGTATGAAGGTAAAATCCAAATGGATTAAAGACCTTGATATCAGACTTGAAACCATAAGGTATATAGAACAACGTGTAGGTAAAACACTCCATGACACTGAGACTAACGGCATCTTTAAGGAGGAAACAGTACTCTCTAAACAAGTTGAAGCAGAGATAAACAGGTGGAAATATATTAAACAGAGAAGCTTCTGCACCTCAAAGGAGAACTAAGTTGTGTTTTTTTGGGGGGGTCACACCCGGCAGTGCTCAGGGGTTACTCCTGGCTTCATGCTCAGAAATTGCTCCTGGCAGGCACGGGGGACCATATGGGGCACCGGGGATTCGAACCGATGACCTTTTGCATGAAAGCCGAACGCCTTACCTCCATGCTATCTCCCGGGCTCCGAGAACTAAGTTTTTAAGGTCACTTATTCCATTGTCAAGGATGCCAGGACTGTATATGAGAAGAGTCAAAATTGAGGTGTTCTTTTTTTTTTTTTGAATCTTCATGAACTATTTAATATTGTTACATTTTTTTAGGAAAAGTTTTAATCCAGATGCATTGTTAATCTAAATCACCACTAGGTAAGTGTAGTGGGAAAGTTAGGGGCATAAACAGGTTGTTAGCAGATAAGTAGAGTCTTGATGAATGGGCCATAAATCATAAGTTATGATTTAGACTATGACCTAGATCAATGTGTACCTGAGGTGGGAAGGGGAGTAAGGTCACTGAAACAATTAGTAAATTAATAAATGTCTGTGGAACTAAAACAGAATGTATCCAACACAAAGATTCCCAGCAAGAGAAACCCCCTCTGAGTACTGTGTTGTGACCCTTCTGCTTCTGTCTTCCTCAGTGTATTGTCACAAAGCAGTCAGTTGGAAACTTCATCCTTTTTTTTTCTCTATGTCACACAAGTGTAATGTCATGTCAAAAATCTCCCTACATAAAGTACTCCGCATAAATTTCTCTGTAGGGCAATTTCAGGTGCTTGCCTACTTGTAATCTCACTAGACCTTAAATAATTCTCTCCTCAAGATAATTTTGGAGTGATTGGTTAAGTGAACTTTAGTACAACAGGCCAAGAAATCCCCTAAATATCAACTTTTAACATTTTCTAACTGGGGGTTAGTATTTCAACATATGAACTTTGAAGGGACACAAACATCCCATTCATATATAGAATATACTAAGAATTACTAAAACTCAATCATAGCAGGATAAATCACCCAATTTAAAATTGATCAAAAATTTGAATAGACATTTCATCATAATCAAATGATTAACTATTATCTCAAAAGGTACTCAATAACTGTCATTTTTAGAAAAGTGTTAAAATAACAATGAGATATTTTATATCTAGCACCTTGGCTACAATAAAAGATGGACAATAAAATTAAGGTTAGCAAGGATCTGAAGAAGTCAACACTAATTGGTAGCTCTTTATAGAACTTGGAATTTCTTTCTTGTGTATGTGTGTGTGTTTGTGTGTGTCTGCTTATATATGGTTTTTGGGTAATAACTGACTTATGGCTTAGTACTCAAGGATCACTCCTGGCAGTACTTGGGGGACCATTACAGGATGCAGGGGGGTTAACTGGGTCAACTGTGTACAAGGTAAGTGCCTGTACTATCTCTCTGACCTTTCAGATTGGGGGAATTTCTTAAAAATAAATACAAATTTACCATATTTAGGAGTATATTTACTGAAACATGTAAAGAACCTTTATGAAGAAAATTATACATTTACCCCTGAAAGATATTAATTAAAAATTAGATAAGCTAAGAGTTAAGTCTTGTCCTTTATCTCCTTCTCTGATATGAATTTTCAACCCTCCATATTGCACTTTAAAAACGTTTAACTCAATAAAAATCCTAATATTATTATTTTTGACAGTTAAAAATCTATTTAATATTGCATTGAAGAGACAAAGATCAAGAATAACTCTAGAGGAAGTAGTATCATGAGTTATCATGACTAGAGATAAGTAAACACACCAATAACATAGATTAGAGAGATATAAAACAGATATAAATACATGTTGAAGTTCTATTTATTTATTAAAAAACCTGCATTGTACATCAGAGGAGAAACAGATACCACTAATATAAACACCACTAGAACAATTGGTTTTCCAAGGGGGAGGAATCCCTACCTCACACCCTGCAAAAAATTATTTTCCTAGAACAAGTAAAGCTAACCCACATTCTTTTTTTTTTTTTTTTTTTTTTTTGGTTTTTGGGCCACACCCAGTGACGCTCAGGGGTTACTCCTGGCTATGCGTTCAGAAGTCGCCCCTGGCCTGGGGGACCACATGGGGATGGGGGATCGAACCAGTGTCTGT
This sequence comes from Crocidura indochinensis, assembly GCA_004027635.1. Classification (NCBI taxonomy): domain Eukaryota; kingdom Metazoa; phylum Chordata; class Mammalia; order Eulipotyphla; family Soricidae; genus Crocidura; species Crocidura indochinensis. The sequence continues at coordinate 3,042 of PVKC010052497.1, forward strand.
CCAAGGCTAGCGCGGTAAGGCAGGCACCTTACCTCCAGCGCCACCGCCCAGCCCCACTAACCCACATTCTTTAGTAGAAAAAGGAGGCAAAATAAAAAAGGAAGCACAGGTATGCTTACTCCAAAGGTAGCATAGTGAATCAGATGATGAGTGCTGTGGAAGGATTTCAATTTGAACATGAGAAGCAGAAGGCATTGAGGTGTCAGCATAGGTTCTTTATTTAAACCTGGTTCATGGTTTTAATTTTTATCAGTGTTCATTTTGTAATTACTTATTAGTTTTTAAATGTGGAATATGGTCTCTATATGTAAAACTCACAAAGAATAAACAATAGAACAGATGACACTATGTTTTCCCTTTAGTCTTGCTTATCAGATTATAATCACTCATTTGAATTTATGTTGATTCATTACAAAATAAAACACACAAGGTTCAGAACAATGTCTAATGAATTTATCTTTACAGCTTACCTAAACATTTTGTAGGTGGACAACAGCTGCTCAGTGAGTGAACCTGTTACTACATAAAGTCAAGCCAGGGCTTGTGAAATGACATCACACTTAACCTTTGCCCTAAAGTACTTAACAAGTGACCATGCAGTGCATGAGGGGCCATGATTATGGTAGAGAATGATACTCCAGCTCCCCAGCTAGAAGGCAACCTTCCTTTTGGGTGACTATCCTGGAGAATCTTCAGTATGACCATCTTCAGTGGGATGGTCTTTGGTAAGACCTGGCAGGGAAATAAACCTATGTGGAGCCAGCTCCTGTCTAGAGAGGCCCCTGTAGAAACTATAAACAATGACAACAGTCTTGGGGCTTGTTCATAATTCATGACCTGCTTATGACTCACCATGAATCCAGCTGCATAGTAATGATAGCAGCTGTCTCTGATCCAGGGGCCCTGGGTCTTGGGAGATAAGGTGAAAGGCCTGGATACATAGAAGAAACTTCTGTAGCAGAAGGAAGCTTAAGTCTAGTGGTTTAGAAAGATCAGCTGCATTTATGCTTCCTTAACTCCATGGCTTGGAATCTAGTTGCTGATTAAGCATGAGTCAAGTTAACCCACAGATGGTCAAGTCATAATGAAAAGTTAGGGACATTGGGATTTACACATAAAAGCATTATTGGGGTATACATGTGAAAGTCAGCTTTTTATGCAACACCATGTATGAGTGCAGACAGTGATGGATGCTGCTCCAGCCTCTGAGATTGGTGTCTATGAAGAGCAAGTGTGTACAAGAGACCCTTTTATTTGAGACTGGTATGGTGGTCCAAGGAGGAGCAGATTGGGTAGATTTGAACAGTGGTCTCCTGATATTGGTTCTTCTTTTTTTTGGGGGGGGGGGTGCAGCTGGAGATGCACAGGGGTTACTCCTGGCTCTACACTCAGAAATCACTCCTAGCAGGTTGGGAGAATCATATGGGATGTCGGAGATAGAATCTGGGTCGGCTGTGTGCAAGACAAATGCCCTACCCCCTGTTCTATTGCTCTGGTCTCCAGATATTGTTTCTTAAGTAGACCCCTTGAGCCTGAAAAAAGGTCATGTACAGACCTAGGAAGGGAAGCACCTGTTCTCAGAACCAGGTATTTGTGACAAGTACTGGAACAAGCTGGGAAACATAATATTTACAATATAAATTTCTGCATGATTTGACTGTAAAGAGAGATACATATGCTCAGAGAGAGTTACAAATTTTTGAAATTATGTTGGGAAGAACTGCACATTGGAACAAGTGTTAGTGCTTGGCTGTAAAATATCTGTGCCGCCCCTGTCCACTGTCCCACAGCATTTATAGAGTCCCTCTTCCAAGCTAACTCTACTTGTTTATAATACATAATATATATCACCAGCATATAATGTGCTACTCTGTGAGGTGATGATGGAAAACACAGTCTTTTTTCTCTGAGTTCATCTGGGCATATTTATTTTCCTTGATCACTTCTGCCAAAGAACACAGCACATTTGGTGATCATGTGAAAGGCGTGTCTGTTAATTTATATATGTTGACACCAAGAGGTGATGAGCAAGTTTATAAGAGCTGTTTTTAAAAACATTTATGGCGTCCGTTTTTTAAATTTAAACATAGAATTCCAACTCCACAGAACTTTTTATTAACAATACATAGGCTTGTTTATTGTGATATGCAAGCACTTTCAACTGTATATTGATGAAAAGAATTTATGCATACTGAACTCTTTGTTCCATCAGGAGTTTGAACATTTTAACCAGTATAGAAAGAGTTATACATGGTTAATAGTTTGAAAAAATCGTAGTATAAATGCTAATTAAATGTTAAAGGATAAAGTTGATAAAATATGAGGTAAATTTAAAATTTATAGTAAAGAATATTGGAAAGGACTATAAAGAGAATATATAATGGAACTGAAAAGACTGATATGCTATGGGACTAATAAAAAGAAAACCTGTACAAATATTGAACAAATTATAAACTACGTGGCAGACTTTGTCAAAGCTTTTAGCAACTTTACCCCTTTTCTTTCCCCTCAAAAATTTAGAGGGACTCTCCCAGGGTTAAGAAAAGCTAAAATTGGAGCCAGAGAGATAGCATGGAGGTAAGGTGTTTGCCTTTCATGAAGAAGGACAGTGTTTCGAATCCTGGCATCCCAAATGGTTCCCTGAGCCTGTCAGGGCCTATTTCTGAACATAGAGCCAGGAGTAACACCCGAGTGCTGCCAGGTGTGGCCAAAAAAACAAAAACAAAAACAAACAAACAAAAAAGCTAAAATAATGTAACTTGTGATTTGAAATTTAGAGGTATAAAACTGATTTGTTAAAGTTTTTTGGTTCTGATTGAGCCAATATAGAACCTTAATAACATTCGTATATTGATAAGGACCCAAGTTGCTGGCTTGACAATACCCCATCAGTGGAGACCGCTAAGCAGAGTCATCTTTGATTTCCAGTATATTATCTTCAGTACTACACTAAAAACCCTCCTGAGATACTATTTCCTGAACACATAATGTATGTGTACAATATGTACCTCAACTGCACATATACCCCTTTGCTCTCATCTATCTGCCTAATCACTTTTCCTGAAAAAACTACTAAACTGTTTACTTCATCCTAGTTCTGCTGACCATAGAACAGGACCCTAGGTTCTTTCTTCAGAGCTTGCTCTCCAGACTATGTGGTGCACATGCTTCTCTACTAAGTTACCAACAAAGATCTTCTCTATTCTGCTATCGTTTCCTGTGTTTTGGTGAAATAACTTCAACACAGAATCCTCTGGTCATCACAGTGATCCCTGAACAAGCAAACATGTTGTAGAAATATGTTAAAGATTTTGGACTTTAGCTGTGACAAATGTAGAAGCAAGTGTGGTCATTGACAGTCTGGGATTTTATAAGAGTGTGACAACCCTGTATGGTCTGAGTCAGAGAAGAAGCCAAGAGAAGTCACTGGGATGTAGGAAAGCAAGTTAGGTACAGAGCTGACAGCCCCTGGGTGATATGGGGAGGGAAGGAGAGAGAGAGAGATAGAGAAAGAGAGAGAGAGAGAGAGGAAAGAAAGAGAGAGAGGAGAGAGAGATTAGGATGATGATCCAACTAGTTCCAGGCAGGAGAGATTGATCTGAGGTGGATTCAGTAGTGGTCATTTTCTAATCCTAATGAAAATGTGAAAGAATAGATAGAGCAAGGACTTAATTGGTCTTAGAACAAGATCCAGAGGATAGATCAAGGAGGAATTCTACAGAGTGGAATCAGTTAGAGGGGAGGAACAGACTTAGAATGATCTTTCCCATGTATGAATACAATGAAGCAAAGCTCATCTAAAGAGATTACACAGCATGTAGGCCACTTTTCTTGAAAATTACAAAATCCAGTTTGATACCCATCATCTCATATAGTAAGTTCCCTATTAATGCTAGGAGTGATCCTGAGAAAAAGCCAGGACTTAGCCCTGATCATTGTTGGGCATAACCCAACAACAAATACAATCAAAAAAGAAACATTAAAAGAAGGAAAGGAAATTTTAAAAGAAGCAGAATCAGGGAACAAAACAGGGTCAAAGTCAACAGAACCCAAGCATAGGTTTAGAACTGAACATACCACAATGAAGAGATTCTGAGACAATGGCATTGGAAAGCAAACACTGGTGGACAATGTGGGATTGGAATGTTGGATCCATGAAATGTTGGTCCTAATAAGGAAAGTGTTGACAATAATCTTGCCTCAAAGAAAAGCAGATAAAAGGAAAAAAAGGAAAAGAAGAGAAGATAAAAGAAAAGAAAAGGGTCTGGATGTATGGTGAATAAATCATTCACCTTACATACACCCATTCCAGGTTCGATCCTTGGCACCTCATAGGTACCCAGAGCACCACCAGGAGTAATTCCTGAGTGCAGAACCAGGAGTAAGCTCTGAGTACCACCAAGTATGGCTGCAAAACAAAACAAAAGAAACCAAAAAAGAAAAAAATAGGCTCCCAAAGGAGAAGAGAGTGGAGATATGCGATATCTGGTAGCTAAAGACAGTTGCCTGTTCTTCAATCTTAGCACTGAATATTCACCTTTGATAAAGGCCTCCAGTGCTCCAATGTTTAGTCTACAGCTCCTTGTTCCTTAAGCCCCTCTTTACTGTCTTTATTCCTTGTCCTGTTGTTGCTCATGTGTTGACTGTGGATCCTGGCTCTGGGGGGTGGGGGGGGTAGGGGGGACAGTGTTGTAAGTTCAGAGCTCCCATCCTTCACACACACAGGCCCACAGGTATTGTGATTCCAGGCATGGAATGACCCCCTGAGTGACTCCTTGAGCCCCAGCTACCTTCTTTAAACAATTTAGTCCAGAAAACCGAGGCTGCCCCATGGAAATCTTCCGTTCCAAAGCCTCATAATAGCTAACCTGGGGAGCTGTTGACTATTCCCTTAACAGTGTCAGTGACATTCAGGTTCTCACAGAACATTAGACTTTGGGTCTTAGAGGAGGCTTCAGAATGCAAGACTCAGAGCCCCATGGACCCTGAGTTATGGACCCTGAGCCTGTATCTAGATAAGAGAAACAGAGCTTGGTTAGAAGTTTGGGCCCCAGGACTCATATCTCTGTCAGAGTGCATGTTATTTGCTGGGAAAATCTGCACAAATATTTGTAAATGTCTTCTCAGACTCAGGCTCTGGGGAGAGTCCTGCCCACCACTCTGCTACTTGTTTTCTGGTCAGTTAAGCTAAGCTTAAAATATATAAGGGCAAGTCACGTATGTCTTAAGTAAGTTGAAAGTTCAAGCAAATAGTTAAGGAAGCTAATTCATCACAGAGAATTAAAACTTTAAGTCAAAATACAAACACCATCATATGGTGATGGAGTTTGGGAACACTGGTGGAGGAAATTGGGATTGGTGTTGAAGTATGATATGCCTATAACTCAACTATCAATAACTTTTGAAGTTATTGGTAAACAACATGGATCTTTAAATAATAATTATTAATAAATAAAAAGTTCTTTAGTCACCTTCCCTAAAAATCCTCAATTTTCACATATGAAAAATAAGAATGGCTCAGAAATTGAATCATTGGGAACAAAATGAACGGACCTTGTCACAATTTGGATAAGTAAATTAGGAAAGGAAATGAGAATGAGTTACTATGAGTTATAATTTAACTATAATGGGGATATAAATAACTCAAGAAAATACAAAGGCAATAAAAACAATGGTACAGAAGGTAGGGTGCTTGTTTGCAAGTGGCCAATATGGTTTCCATCACTGGCTTCCATATAGTTCCCTGAGCACCATTAGGAGTAATTCCTAAATGCAAAGCCAGGAGTAATCTCTGAACACTACTGGGTACGGTCTTACAAAAAAAAAATACAAGAGAAACAAACAGAAAAACTAACTTAAAAATTCAGAGAAAATTCTGCTGATTATTGGAGAAGAGGAGTTGGTAGATAGAATGAATGAGAAGATATTTGGGTGGTAGGGGAGTTTGGTGATGGATGTGGTGAGTCCTATACGCAAAGTTGCATTTCTAAAAGTCATAGCTCCAAAATTTTGTAGTACTGTAAACCAGAGATAAATCAATAAAAGGGAAGAAATAAATATAATAGGAAATATTTTAAAAACATAAAATGATAAAATGAAAATCAGCATGTCTCCAGGAAATTTTTTACTTTGGCAAAACTAAATTAGATGATTTTTTTTGCTTTACTATTTGTGTTTGAGGAATGACCTATACTAAATATTGTAGAAAAGGAGCAGTATTAAATATGAACTAGACATGAAATTGAACTAAAAACTAATTTTGAAAATTTGTCATATATAAATTTATAAAACTCTCTTAAAGCTATGTAATTGATTTAAAGGACACTCAATCAGTGCTAGAGTCACTGGTGATGACTCTCCAAAGGAATTCAGGCAACCACAGTGGACAATTAGTGGAGATGCCAAAGCCAAACTAGGTTGGAACAGGCATTTGATACTCAGAACTTGGGTTTCACCTCATGCAAAGCATGTGCCATATCCCTATTGCCAGAGCTCTGCCCCTGAAATCAATTTTTAGTTGCTTATTCTCTGTCATATTAATATTTTAAAATTATATTCCTACAATGCCATAACTGAGAAGAATTTTAGGATTATATGTAAAGTGTCAAGATTATATAGAGGCACCATTATTCATCTTACTACTATATTATTTATACTTGTGAAAACATGCTAAATATATGACAATAGGGATAGATCCATGTAGGATAGAAATCTATTGTGGATAAAACTATATGATATTGTTCAATAATGCGATTTGAACTGATGATGTAACTTCTTAGGCTTTAAGGGTTTTTTTCTTTTGTTTTTTGTTTTCTCGGCCACACCCAGTGACACTCAGGGGTTACTTCTGGCTATGCACTCAGAAATCACTCCTGGCTTTGGGGACCATGTAGGACAATGGAGGATTGAACCTCGGTCTGTCCTAGGCTAGCACATGCAAGGCAGACACCTTATCGCTTGCATCACCGCTGCTGCCCAGGCTCTAAGATTTGATAAACAATGCCACTTCCCCTCTTTCCTTAGGAATTTTGGATGATGGGAGATTCTCATGTAGAAATTGGCATAAAAGGGGCCCGGGAGATAACATGGAGGTAAGACGTTTGCCTTTCATGCAAAAGGTCATCAGTTCGAATCCTGGTGCCCCATATGGTCCCCCCGTGCCTGCAGGAGCAATTTCTGAGCATGGAGCCAGGAGTAACCCCTGAGCACTGC
>PVKC010052498.1:0-10263 GCA_004027635.1 Crocidura indochinensis
GAAGGAAGGAAGGAAGGAAGGAAGGAAGGAAGGAAGGAAGGAAGGAAGGAAGGAAGGAAGGGTGGGAGCAATATGGTACATCGGTAGGGTGCTTTCCTTGCACAGGGCTTTCCCAGGACAGCCTGGGTTTATCCTGGGATCCCATATGGTCCCCCAAGCCAGAAGCAATTTCTGAGTGTCAGGAGTAACTACTGGGCGTCACCGAGTGTGACACACACATACAAAGAAAATCAAAATCATTTTTTGTTTTACTATCAATTAATAACCATTGCTTCCTTAATACAAATGACCACCTTATCTGCACATGAACTGCAACATCTTGTTAAAGTCTATTGCCTTGTTTTTTGCCTCTTTAAAGTTTAATCTTTATTCAACCACCCGTATAATATAATATAAAGCAGAATGTCATTACTTGGGTTCACAGTTCTACAATAACACCCAATTATCTCAAAGTTTAAAATCCTTTCCATGACCAACACATTTATAAATAATCTTCCTCCAGTCCCTAATTGGTCCTTTAACTTAATTTCATACCACTGTCTCCTTCATTTTCTCAGTTCTAATGACATTAATTTTCTTTGTTGTTTCAGGAACCAAATGTGTCAGGTGGTGGAAGGATGAGTGCCTGAATATTATAAATAATTCTAATGGCTGAGAATACACAAGAATTGTTTTTAACTAATTATAGGACTCTAATATATCTAGCTAGGCCAAATGGACCAAAAATCTGCATTAGTAGTCATTTTATCTTATATTTATTATTATATTACAATTCACAGGGCAAAGATTCAGAAATGACCTCTAAAATTAATATGGTTATAACAAAATGGCTATTTTAAGTGTATTGCTCTGACTTTGAATATAATGAATAAATAATAGAAGATTTGATATGTATAATGTCATGATTTGTACTGCCATTCAAAAAGACTATTGTTATAGATATGAGATAGATATTATAGAAAATAAAGCATTTTCCTTGAATGTATCTTATTCAATTCCTGTTACCACATTTGGTCCCCCAATGAGTAATAAAGAAGATTGTTATGGATGTTATTTTATGAAAGATTAATGAAAGTCAAGAGCAGAGAAAGAAACCAACACAATAACACAAAGAACCATTGGCAAAAATGATGAGAACTTGGGGCTGAGTTCAAGGGTTATCATGTGGCAAAATCTAGTAGTTCAGGTTTGTTCATGTTGCAAAATCCATGAGAGTCACAAGAAGGAATGATACCTATGATCTTGATACCTAAGATCATAGCAAAGAATAAACCCTCAACTTGGAGTTTACAAAATAATCAAGTGTGGCCCAAAAGTCAAAAAAAGAAAATAGCAAAAAAATCATTTTGGTTGGGCTCAGACTCATAATACTGGCAATGAGAAACAAGAAAAACCTACCAGTAATCTACCAGTCTTAGTTTAGAAGTATTGTGACTAATATTTGCTTTAGTGGTGGGAATGTGAAAGGTCAGATGGAAAAGTAAGTCAAATCTGACTACGTGAGGTTTGGTCTTCAAATAGTAGAGTCTTGTTTACATTATTTGTTTTGTTTGTTTTTGTTTTGTTTGGGAGTAAACCCAGCAGTGCTCAGGAATTACTCTTGGCTCTTTGCTAAGGAATCACTCCAGGCAGGCTCCGGGGGACCATATGGGATACTGAGGATAAAACTTAGGTTGGTACTGGTTGAACACATGCAAGGCAAATGCCCTACTAATAGTGCTATAGCTCCAGCCCCCCACTTTTTTTTTTACAATTTATTAAAGTGGAGTCATAGTTCTGCTACCTATACAGCAATTCAGATTAAACTTGGTGTCATAAAAAAAATCCAAGAGTGATCAAGATAATCAATTTCCATACTGTATTTTAATTTATATCAATTTGCTTATATGTATCTATGCATTTCCCTATGTACTTTATATTTAAACATTTTTCAAGCATAATATAAAGAATAATAGATACAGAAGGGCCTATAATCTAATATTATTATATATCAACTTTTAATAAATTTGCCCTGCCACTCTTTAACCCAATTATTTTGTCATTTTTTTTTTGTTGTTTTGTTAAGTTTTGGTTTTTGTTTTGGAGGCACACCGATAACTTTTAAGGGTCACTCTTGGCTTTGCACTCAGAAATCACTTTTGGCACACTACGGGGAACTACATAAGATCCCAGGGATCGAACCTGGATTTGTCCTGGGTAAGCCATGTGCAAGGCAAATGCCCTACCACTGTGCTATCATTCTGGCCCTATTTTGTCATTTTTATCACAAACCAGAAGTTGGATATTTTTCTTCTTTAAATAGGAAATATCCTTTGCTTTATTAGCCAATATATAATGGTTGCAGCTGCTTAACTCTGACATGGTACCATGAAACAATATGAAAACTTGGTAAATTAGTTTGTAGGTATGCTACAATAAAATAAATTTGAATTATAAACATATTTATTTAAGAAGCCTGATAGTGATAACACAGTAGTAGGATGCTTGCCTTGCACGCAGCTGATCTAGGACAGACTTTAGTTAGATCCCTGGTGTCCCATATGGTTCACCAAGGCAAGAATGATTTCTGAGCTCAGAGCCAGGAGTAACTCCTGAGTGTCACAGGTGTGGCCCCAAAGACCAAAAAAATATGTAAGTAACTATTTTTATACTTTGCCATTAAATGAAAAGATGGTGGATAATTTGACCCATATCCAGAAACTTCCAGAAGTTATTTATTTCTTGGCCTGGACTCATAACACATTCCTAACTATATGTTGCAAGATGTTTTTTCAAACGAAGAGAAATTGATTTGTTAACTTCTTGCTGGATAGTGAGTTACTGCTTAAAATATTTTAACGGAATATGAATTATTTCAAAACTTTGAAAATCAATTTAATTAAGCATAGCAATTGAGTTGTTGCAAAAATATATGATCATTTACTTACTTCATTTTTTTTTATTTTAGCCACACTAAAAAGTTCTTAGGTCTTGAAGCCAGAGAGAGAGTACAGTGGGTAGGGCATTTTCTTTAAACATAGTCAACCCGAGTTTGATTCTCAGCATCTTGTATGGTCCCATTAGACTACCAGGAGTACTTTCTGAATGCAGAGCTAGGAGTAACCCCTAAGTGCAACAAGGTGTGGCCTAAAAATTAAAGCTAAAAGTGCTTAATTTTGACTCCTAGCTCTGTGTTCAGGTCTTATACTCCCGTCGCTGTACTTTGGGAGCTTTCCTAGTAGACCTGAGGGTTAATACAGGGTTGACTGTATGCAAGGCAAATGCAAACCAGTAAACTCTTTTTATTGCTTCACCTTTGAGCAAAGGAATTTGCAAATTTTAGTAGGATAAAATAAATGAATCTGGTGAAAGGGGTTTACATTTTATGACTGAAATTAGGTTTGTAACCATGACACTTAATAAAGATATTGTTAAACAATCTATATATCTGTTGTTTTAAATTTGCATGTGTTTATATATATGTATTGAAACTGAAAATTATGGGTCTATAATTGTATATATGAAGAAATGCACATAAAATAATTGCAAGAGAAGTATTGTAATATGTTACAATCATACATTCAAAGATTCATATCATAAATTTCACATTTAACTTCACACTTGCCACGTACTTAGAATGATTAATTATCCTTGGTTTCTACAACAAACAAAATAATTAGATTTGGTGAGATGTTTCTAGATCCCTGTTGAGGTGTTTATAATATAGACAAAGTTTGTTGAGGGCAGATTTAAAAGGTGAATAAGACCTATATTTTGCTATTCAAATATAAACATATGTTTGTCATTCTAGTACTTTTTTTCGATTAAGTATTGCCACTAAAAATGGACTATACTCACTTGTGTATGCTTCTAAACATATTTTAATTGTTCATTTATTTTCAGTCTTGGATCAACTGTCCAATTCTCTTGTGATGAAGATTATGTCCTGCAGGGAGCTAAAAGCATCACCTGTCAACGGATAGCAGAAGTTTTTGCTGCTTGGAGTGACCACAGGCCTGTGTGTAAAGGTAAAAAAACCTTTAAAATTGCTATGCTCCAAAACGTTTGAATATTTTATTTTATCAAGTGAGATTTTTGCTATATTTTGAGTTTTCATGCAGTCATTAATAAAACCTTTAGATCAGACATTTAATAGTCTGTCCCTGGGAACTATAACGTATTAATTACTCTGCTAGGTTTCTAAGGTATTTCCAATCTAATCATCGATCGTACCATTTGTAACATTATCTGTGTAATGCTCATTTTTTCTGCTGTTTGTTGATCTGTTTGTATGTATATCACAAATTATCCTATTTTGGAGATCAGAATGCATAGATTGGAATTTTTCTTTTTGTTTGCTTGTTTGGGGACTATACCTAGTGGTGCTAAAAACTTGTTCCTGTCTCTGTGATCAAGTATAAATACTGGCAGGCTTGGACTATTATCTGTTGGACTGGAGACAGAACTGGTCAGCTACATGGAAGGGACCATATTCATTATATTTTCTCTGTAACTTTTCAACTTTTTTTAACTGTAATTATACCTCGTGTTGTAAAGTGTTCCTTTTCAGTCTGCTGGATGAAGGCAACATGTGTCCCTTAGTTGCATCATATAAATTAAGACAATTTAATGTGGTTTCGGAGTGTTTGTGTGAATAACAATTGCAGGTCAGGTTTATTCCTACCACCTTTCTGTGAATTGAATATTTTCATATAAACTAAGTGAGATATTCCCTCAATCCTTTGCAAACTATGTTTGCATATTGATAATATTTCCTGATCTGTATAGCCTTTTGAGTGCATTGTCTTTGTGTGTTTTGTTGATTGATTTTGTGGTCACAGCCTTGCTGTGCTCAAAGCTAGCTCCTTGTTCTGTGATCAGGGATCATTCCTAGTGGTGACAGGGAATCATGTGTGTCACTTGATATCAAGCCTAGATGGATCATAAGAAAGAAAGACACCTTATCCACTGTAGTATCTTTGCAGCTTCTGGTTTGATTTTTAATAATGACATCTCTGCAATTTTGTGTCAATGTCTTCTCTCTCAAGGAATATTTACAGTCTATAACCATGAGTATTTTTCTCAGATAGAGCAATTATGATATCATGGGAATAGTGGCATGTACAAATTTGATAATTATTTTGAAGGAGAAAAGAAAAGCCTGACTTGTTGATAACTGACTAAATATGCTAAAAAACAAAACAGTGCCACGAAAGACTAAAAGATGGTAGTCAAGTCATAGAAGCTTAAAAAAAATTGTCCACACCCACTGTGCTTAGCATTAATTTCTGATGGTACTCTGGGGACAGTTTGTAGTTCATAATGAAATCTGGGTCTGCTGCATACAAAGCCAGCACCCTCACTACTGAACTCTCTGTCCAGAAGTTAAAAGAATATTAAATATAACAAGTTGCAAAGTCAAATGGTGTGGGAGATTTTCTATTGCAACTACGATATTGCTATCATTGTCTCCATTTATAAGTTCTCATCAAGTGCCAGAAAGTGTACTAATAACTGCATGTATTTCGACTCATTTAAAATCCATTACAATCCTGAGGGTATTATTATCTCTATTTAGAATAGAGGAATAAGGCAGAAACAGACCCAGTAATGATTCCAAGCTCAAAGGTCTGGAACATGACAATATTCTCAAGAACGTCTTCTTCAAAGGGGAAAAAAGCCAGGATCTGAAACTTTAAGATAAGAAAATAATAAAAAGGTGGAATAGGTATATTTCACTCACTTGACAATGGCAACCCTTTCAAGAAATATAGTTTAAATCTTTTTCAGGTTCAAACAAAAATATACTGCCATGAGTAAATATTTATTCATTACATTTCTTCTCTTCACAGGCTTATGAAAACACATATTGGGCTGTTTCATAGTGGTGCAAAAACTTTAAAAATGATTCGAGAACTAATAATAACTGGAAAATGTGGCAAAGTAGCTATATGATTGTAGTATATGAAACTGTGAAGATTTTTTAATAACAGTCTGTACATTCGTTCACTTTACTTAAGTTTCCAAGTGAACCTAGAAAGTTGATGATAAGAAATTAAAAGTAAGTCAATGACATATACAAAAATCAAACTTTTTCCTGGGATTTAACTTTGAGATGTTTTGCATTACTCTGTACTAAATGGTTATGGTGACTAATTCGTCCCATAGTAGTTACATTAGTGTATTGGGAATGAAATAAAACAGTGAAGTGTAAATAGTGACTTTTCCCCTTTTATATTTTTGTAATGGACAGAAAGAACAGGGACTCACGAGCTGTGCCCAGAAAGGTCAGGAAACCTTCCTTTGGACTCTCAGACTACTTATTTGTTTAATAACAGTTCTGAGTTTGGACTCTGCAGTGCAAATGTTATCTTGGTCTTGCCATTGGCACTATAGCATCTGCCACGACTAAACCTGGCTGTGCTCATGGTAACTTGGAGTGCCTGGGAAGAAATTAAAGTTGGCTGTATGTAAACATGTCCATTAAAACTTGCATAATTGCTCTGAAAAGTTCTCAAAAGTTGATTGCTTGTGATGTCTACTGGAGGTGAATTAGTTTTGAAGAGTGATTAATGTAAGGTGTATATCAAGATGTATTTCAAGACCACACTCTTCTGATTCAGTTCAGTATAAATTTGATGTGTGCATTGTTTGATACCTTAAAGAGGAATGGGGAAATAAAAGATAAATGAAAGAATGTGTTGTAAATGTAGAAACAAACAGCAGAGAGAGATAATAGCTGTATTTTGGAATTGCTATTGGTATTAAGAAAGGATTGAGATTATTATCATTTTTTATGGGTCACACCTGGTGATGCTCAGGTGTTACTTCTGGCTATGCACTCAGAAATCACTCCATCCAGGTTTGGGGAATGGTAGGGGATGTCTAGGATTGAACTGAGGTCCCTTCTAGGTCAGGCACATGCACGGAAAGCCCCATACCCCCTGCGCTACTGCTCTGGCCCCTAGAACTTACTCTTGGCTTGGCACTCAGATCACTCCTGGGAAGGCTCGGGATCATTATAGTGTGGGGATTGGACATGGGTTTGTGACAGGCAAGACAAGTGCTATAATTTTGGACTATCTCTCCAGAACAATGTTTATTTTTTTATTTAAAACTCTTACTTCAATTAAATGGATAAACCACATATATTACTACTTAGCTTGTGTAGAAAGATAAAATATTATATGATTTATATTTTTCACAACCCTTTTTATAGAGGTACAGAGTAATGATTTAAATTTATATTCTCAAATATAAATCTATTTTTCTTTAATTTGAGTATTATATAACCATGCCACATATAAATTTTCAGGTAATAAGTTTAAATATATTTATTTAATTATAACATGGTCATCAGGTAAATGTTTATTTGCAAAATATTGAGCTGCTGATGCTCACAAATTTTATAACTTTTCTACAGATAGTGGTCATTTCTCTACAGGTCTCTGCTTACTGCATGCAAGGCACATGTGTGTATGGTTTAAAAAGAACATTTTGCTATTAGAAATTACTGACTGTGGTTCTGAAAACAGTAACAGAGAGAACATGCTGAAATTGTAATTGAAGTTTAAAATGACTATCCACTGTGAGACTGAACAAAGGATAGTTTTCATGTCTCATGGGTACTTGGACAGAATAAATATGCTATTTTCCCAGACAGAAGCATAAATAGCAGTATCAGTGCACTGCACCTTTGAGAGGTTATTAATATAGCTGCTGTCTATGTATTCCATGGCCGAGCAGTCAAGAAATGGTGATTTTAAAGGGATTGGAAGTTCACACAAATAGAAAATTATAAATTAAAAGAAAAACACCAATTCAGAAATTAATATTAATGTGTTCTACACAAACTAGATATTGATTTCTATCCCCTGAATGAAATATGTATATGGAATATTTACCAATTTACATTTATGGAAACAGTTATTCCTTTGTTGAAAATGTAATAGTTTTTTAAAACAGTGCTTATGCAAATAGGCACTTTCTTAAATTGTACATAGAATGTGTATGCTAGACATTCATGTTGTTCAAATAGGTAGTATTTCCAAGGGAATTATACACATAGTTACTAGGAAACATTTACGTGAGATAGATTAAACATGATTTCTTACTAGTTTCTAGACAATTTTTATTTGTATTAGCCCAAATAATCAATGTTTCTATTATATAAGGCAGTTATTATGAACCACTCATCAGAAAAATGGAAGACTGATTGAGATAATTATTTAAAAAGAAAAAAGGAGAAATAATATTACTAGAAAGTAGTGGAATGCAGGAAATAACATTTATTCTATTTGACACACTTATTGATATGCTGATTGCTTTGTTGTTTTGTTTTTATTTTGGGCCCACATTCATCTTGCTCATGTCTCACTCCTGACTCTGAATTCAGAGATCCTTCCTATCAAGCGAGGGGGACTAATTGGGGTACTTGTCAAACACGGTTTGGGTACATGCAAGATAAGTGTATTATCCACTACTATACTATCTCTTTGGCCTTCTACTGACTTTTGTATACTAAAAATGTTATGAAAGATAGTATGACATTTAATATAAAAAAGATTTAGTTATGATGCTTTTTATTATATTGATTTGAAAGTCATACAGAAAAATTGAATCATATTTTATTCAAAATTAGAAGGTATAGTATAATCTTTTGCAAAAATTTAACTTAAGATGATTTCGGTGATTGAAGATAGTCAGACATAAAGACAAATGACCTAACATTCAGATGTACCTTAGCATTACTTTGGCTTCCTATAGAGGTAGCTGGAATTAATTCAGATGAGAGACTTTGTAATGAGCAGATATTAAAGTGTGGTGGCACTTATGGTCAATATGGTGGGAGTATATCATCCACTCATTTGGTTTGATATGCAGAAAAATATAAAATTCCACTACGATATTCATTTTCTCCTTCAAAATTGACTTATATTGTACCCATAAATCCTATATTCCTGTTACTACAAATTTTCTTACATATTAATGGGAGAATTATTACATAAAATAAGTTAATTTTATTAGGACCAGAGAAATTGGACAATGGGTAGTGAACATGTCTTGTATGAAAATGACCAGGGTTCAATCCCGGGGGCCCCATATAGTGTATCCAGGAAACTAGGAATGGTTATTCCAAAGTGCAGAGTCAGGAATTGGTCCTAACATAGTGGATATTTCCCCAATTTTATTGTATCCTTAGAATACTTAAGGCCACAAGTTGCTTTATTTCATATTATATTTAAGTGAAATAAAGTAATCAGATGTGGTTTTCTTAACATTCATATATTCAATTATATAATTAATCAAATTACTCTAGTCATAATTTATGCAATATTATATATCTTTAAATAAGATGTCTTAGATATATGGAATGTTGGATTATTGCAATATATTATTACTGAGTTCATAGGAAGACGGGAATTTTTGTGAATGTGAAATTTTACAAAATGCATCACTAAATAAAATGAAATACATATATTAGACAATCCTAATCTGACTTATATTAAAATAAATGGTATAAGCAATGAATATAAAAATCAATCTGTTTTTCACTATCATTCATGATTTTTATTTTTTGTTGTTAAATTTGACTTGTTGTGAATGCAACATATTATTCATATTAGTCCACTATTCATAATCCTATTTTTAATAATATATTTATTTAAACATTGTTATTACAAACATGATTATAGTTGGGTTTTAGTTATAAAACAAAGACACCCCCTTCACCAGTGCAACATTCCCACCACCAATGCCTCCCAATCTATGTCTTCTCCTACTTCTCTGCCTGTACTCCTGTCACTCATTAACATAGTCATGATAGTTGTTAGTGTAGTTATTTCTCTAACGACTCTCACCACTCTTTTTGGTGAGCTTTGTATTGTGAGCTGGTCCTTCTGGCCCTCATCTCAGGGCATTATTAAAAATAATGTCTTTTACTTTTCTTAAAACCCATTGATGAATGCTGTCTAGTCCAACCTCTATGGAAAGCAATATGGAGGTTCCTCCAAAACCTGGAAATTGAGCTCCCATTCGACCCAGCTATTCCACTCCTAGGGATATACCCTAAGAAGACAAATATTCAATACAAAATCCCCTTCCTCACACCTATATTTGTTGCAGCACTATTCACAATAGCCAGGCTCTGGAAACAACCAAGATGCCCTTCAACAGACGAATGGCTAAAGAAACTGTGGTACATATACACAATGGAATATTATGCAGCCGTCAGGAGAGATGAAGTCATGAAGTTTTCCTATACGTGGATGTACGTGGAATCTA